>JABUQX010096034.1:0-42548 GCA_015478945.1 Trachelipus rathkii | reverse complement strand
TGACCACTTTTCTTTAAATGCCAGTTGAGCTAGCGATTCATTTGAAATATAAAGTATATATATATATACTATAATATATATATATACTATATAATACTATATATAATATATATATATATATAGTTATATACTCATATTATATTATGATATATATAATAACCATACTTTATAATAGAATAGTAATATAATTATACTACTTTAAGCATATTTGATTCGCGTGTCGATTACTACTATAAGCCTATAATGTCAGCCTCCATCCAATAACAACTACTCTACTTATACGCAGTTCGACTGCAAGCGGGTCTTATATATATTTTATTTACATATATATATGGTTTAATGATATATACCCAACACTAACAGATCAAGATTTCATAGAACACACTCTGCCAAATTGTTTCTGCCTATATTATTCCACCTATTTTTTCCAAGAAAACTGTTTTAATGAAAATTGACTGGAATCGTACATAACACCAGTAAGTATTAATATATATATATATATATATAATATATATTATATATATATATATATAATAATATAATAATCAAAATATATAATAATATGATATATATACCTATACTACATATATATATATAATAATATATTATATATATATATATATTATATTTATATATATATATATATATATTATATATATATATTATATCACGTATACTATATAAAAAAAAGTCGTTACTTAAAAAATAAACCGGTTAAACTAGAAGAATTACTTGAAAATCCCACACACACCTAGTATCTGCTCTCTCTTCTCTCTATATTATATACTATGATATTAATATATATATATATATATTATATATATTACTATATATATATATTATAATCAATATAATATATATAATATATATATATAATATACTATATATTATATATATATATATATATATTACTATAGTATATATTATATATATATATATATATATACTAATAATATATATACTTATATATATATTGAGGTCTTTAGAACCATTTTATATAAATGGTCTGAGAACCCAAATGCTTTTGTTTCAACCCATAACCCAATCAAACTGATGATGTGAAAACAAGGTTTTATCATGCTTTGATTCGAAGTAATTTTTTTTTTTACGTTAAGAAATATATTTTTTAACTTGGGTTTTTTTTTTTTTTCTTTTAAAGTTGCTATTTACTTTTTTTGGTCTAAATAACTGTTAAATTCGTCAAATTCTTTGGAGAGTCTTAAATTTATAAATTAAATTTGTTATTCAAGTTCCCCATCCTTGAATCTTCTAATCCACAAACCAAATTACTCATGAACTTTTCATTGGCAGCTCAAACAACACAGCGGGTCCTCCTACTTGAATTCAGAAAGAAAAAAAAAACAACCCAATCTGCTACCACAAAAAAAAAAAAAAACCAAAAAAACTACCAAATGAATTGAAAAAATAAGGAATATACGTGTTAGGAGGTGTTTGTTTTAACCTGATTTCACGCTTGTTCGTTTTTTTTTTTTTTACACTTTCTGTTTTAGTGTGGGGTTTAAAAAAAAAAAAAAAAACATTTTTGTAACATTTGAAAAAGAACATTCTTACTATTTTCTAAAAAAAACTTTTTTTTTTTACCCTGTATATATTATATATATAATATATAGTAATATATATATACTATATATATAATAGTATATATATATATTATATATTTACGTATATATCATATATTATATATATATAATATATATAATAATATATATATATATATATATAAATATATATATATATATAATATATATCGTATATAGTATACTATACCGTATATATATATATACATATACACATATATATATTATCTTCCCCTTATCCCCAGATTAGAAGGTAGAAGGTAGGTATATATCAGCAGAAGTCTTTTTATAACCTTCTACAAGGTTTACTTATAAATTATAAATAAAAAAAAAACTTTTTATTTGGGCTTTTTTGGGTTAGATTTTTTCGCAACAAACAAAAAAAATTCTTCCATGCTAATTAACGTTCAGTCCAAATTTTTCAAATTTTCATATTTTCATTTTCCTATTCCATTTGTTTTTTATATTTTTTTTTCGATCACAGAATACATCCGTAATTTTTAAAAATTAGTATGTAGGAATTCAGATTTGTTCATGATAAGTTCTTTTTTTCTCCTGCAATAAATACGGACTATATAGTTAAACACCTCCCCTTTCAGAAAAGGATCATTCTTACTCACCAGTATTCAAGCCACTCTTGGAGCCCAAACCGAAATCAGCCTCTCAACAAGATGGAAGATGTGGAAAGCATAGGTTCAGATTGTCAGCTGTCTGGGTTATTACTTCTCAGGGATAGTATTTGGAACAGTTCTAGAAGCAGAGACGGAAAAACATAAACTTCAACATCGGTTGCCGACCCAGTGTAAAACGTAATAATAAAGTTATACTAGAGAGTCCCATAAAAAGATTAAGCTCCTCAGCCCCAGCACCAGCCAGTGATCAGATTGGGAGTGGCAGGAGGGAGACAATGGAGAAGAAGAACAGGATGATTGATGATTCTGCTACTGATAATGATGATGATGATCAATTGTGAGGTTCTCTGCCAGCCATTGTGCACAAATTTGAAAAAATCCCATAAATAAGGAAACTGGATAGGACAGTATCTGGGAAGAAATTTATTTGCTTGTCAACTTTGATCAACCTTCAAAATACTACATTGGCCGGTTGAAGAAAGTATTTTCACATGGCAGTGAAGGAAAAATGATCCGTTTGACAAAATATATTTTTAATAATATGATTTTTAAAATACTTTTTGAAATAACTCGAATAGTTGTTCTGTTATGTAGTCATTGTCTGGGAAAAATAAAAAACTATAGGCTTGGGGAAATTTGGAGCCGGGAGCAAAACGACACATTTGTTCTAGCGGGAGAAATATTTTAAACCCTTTAAATTATCTGCACCCTTGCATAAATTAACCTGAGATGGGGACGGGAAAATCCCATTTTACCACAATCCCCAGAATTAACAGGTCACAACTGCGTCACCCTCTATGCCACCCATTGCATTGTTAAGGTTCAAAGGAATTGGGGAAGAAACAACGTGGTGGAGCATTCCAAGCTGGCGGTGTTTTGTAACACAAAAACCAGTTATAAGTCGTCCTTACAATTGTACAAATTGTAAATTGATAAAACTTGTACCCCCCCCCCTCCCACCAGTTCTAATACTTTCCATAACTGACGAAGAACAAGACTTGTTGCTTACAATTTGCAACGGTGTCTTGTGACAACCTAGTGTTCTATAGGCACTGCTATGTGTTTATTTCTCTCTTAAAGAAGCTACATTTTTAGCGACAGGTTATAGAAATTAATTTATTCTTTTTAACTTTCTCTTTACTTTTTTGCTTGGTATTTTAGGTTTTTTCTCGGTAATTTTAATAAAATAATTGAAAACCTAGATATATGACATATAAACATGTGAAAAAGTGTTGTTTGTACATGTCAACATGTTTCATTGGTTATTATGCTCAGTTAATATCTTTGTCCCATCATAATATATATACCCGTATATATATGTATAATATACTATATATGATACTATACTGAGATGTATGTGGTAGCATACTATACTATATATATATCATATATATACCATATATATATATATATATTACTACAATATACGCTCCCAAGGTGACTCACCTCTTATATAACTACGCTATATCATATTATATATTTCTACAAACTACTAATGACTCGATAGTAGTAGTTCAATAGCTTACAGGCATAATATTATCACCTACGCTGGGTCTCACTACTTTTCTGAACAGACAGTCAGGAAAAAAAAAATTAGTCAGGGGGGGAAGGGGGGGGTGGGGTGGGGGGGGAGAAGACGATTAGCTTTGGGATAAACCCCGTTTTTAAGATGTATGCCTTGAACAGTCAGGGGAAATTTTCTAAAATCTTTTAAAACATGATGAAGAATGATCCATAGACCAATACTGAATATTTTGATTATATTATTTTTTTTCCTTTACTTTGGATGATATAATTGTGGATTGGAATTTAAGAGATGTATTTGATGAAGTGGAATGTGCAAAAAGGAATTCGGCCGTGAGGAGCATACATCCATAAATCTACTTCTATCCTGTTTCTTTCTATTTTTAGTTCACTATTACCTTCTATTCTTCCTATTCTGCTCGTTTTAGAGAGGTTGTTCCAAGTTCATCCTTTTGACTCTGAAGGTGTGACTTGAGCGGGTCATCGGACTTGTGTTTAAGACTATGACTTTATAGACTCAACCTTCTGTTTACTATCTTTTTCTTCTTTTATAGGGGCTGGAGTTTATTACTCCTTTGATGGTGTTTTTTTCTTTTTTTTTTTTTGACGAGGATGCCCTTGTAAATACATGATTCTTTGTCTGCAGTCAAAGGTATTTACTTACTTTATTTATTTTTATTTTAAAATGACCTATCCATATTTTAAACTTTAACGACCAGTGGATGGACGTCAAACTGAACCTTAGTTTTATCAGGTGGTTTGGTAAAGAACCTGATTAGTTCCAAGGCATACGTAAAGTATGTAAAAAGAACTTTGCAATCTATCTAACATGGGACGCCAAGCCGTAATTTCCCATTCAAGACACAATTTCTATTTCAATTTGATTTTAATCAGAAATTCGGCAGGACCAAATGCCATGTTTTCCAATTAAAATTTCTCGAACATTATTTTTTCTAATCAATACAAAATATTTAGTGAAAGTGTGGCACTGGAATGTCTCGCCAACATCCAATCAACTTCTAATCATCCACTCAACCGATCTCGTAACATGACCCTGAGTGTTCTCACCTACATTTTCCCTTGCTTTTGTCAATCTTGACATCTCAGCTTTTCATCTCTTTTCTCTTCGCTCTTCTGCTTTTACGAATTTCACGTCAACGCCACTCATAATGTTAATAAATTCAATTCACATAATAATATAAATATATAATTCTGTTTTATGAATTCGAAAATTTAATGTAACAGAGGACTGTTATATATATATATATATATATATATATATATATATATATATATATACAAATGTATATATAATATAATATATATACTATATATACTCATAATCTAAACATATAACATATATATATTATTATCAATGTATGTATACTGTGCAATATAGTATATAATATTATATATATATATATATATATATAATACTTACTAATATGTCAATTCTGGCCTCCTTTCGCAGTGTTTCCTCGGCAAATTTTCTTACTGAATATAAATCCGAAAAATCAAGATGGCAGACTCCTAAATTTTCATTTCCAGTTTAATTTTCATCTTATCCTATAGGCGATCTATATAATAAATAAGTATCACCATGACTGGAGAAATAAATCAATATTTAGACTATGTAGATATATATATAGCCATTAAATAAGTATAACATATATATATACTATATTAGATATCGCGCTCATTATTATTATATATATAATTAAATGTATTTTCTTGAACCTAATATTTTGTGTACTTTTTAACTATAGTATAGCTTATATTATATATTAATAGTATATAAGATATTTTATTATATATATAGATCTATATATATAATAATTTCAAATGATCTTAGCTCAACTGGACATTTATGTCATATTATCTAATTTCTACATAGTTTGCTAATTATGGCTAAGTGTTGGTGTAACTCCAGCTACAGCCTATTAGAGGTGGTGAGTGGCTGGAGATTATTTACCAGCCAGCCTCGGAACTTGGTCCATTTCTTTACTCGGTATTTTTATCTCAACTTTCAACATTTACTTAAAGGTTGTAATAAGGTTATATATACAACAATACGTTTACGACTTTCGACATAATATCGTGCTACATCGCATCCAAGGTCATTATAGAGAATATTTCAGAAGATACAACATGTGATCCATTTGTTCTCAGCATATATACCGCTGAGATACTTATAAATTGTTAATCTTTTAAACTCATAAAAGATAATATGGCTATTTATTGTGTACAATGTAATTTATATATATACTAATTATAGTATAAATATGATAGAGTGATATATCAATAATATATACTATATATATTATATATTATTATAATAGTATATAGTTAGTCATACATATACCGTATATATAGTATCATACTATTATAACTATAATAGTAGAAATGGTTATTATAATAGTAATTATATATAATGAAATATTTAATATAGATATATATATATACTATTAAATTAATTACTTATACATTATACTTTAGACTTGACTTAAATATATGTTATAGAAATACTACTATGAAGTGAAACGATATTATATCCAGATATTGATATTTATAATATATATAATATGTATAATTTTTTATACTTATTATATATTAATATATAGGTAATATAGCCCTTGTTAGATATATTATAGTTCCCCATATACTCTAGGCTAAGGCTATATGCAATGTGGTATATGCAATGTGGTATAGGTGGTAATAAATATAATATATATATATATATATTATTCATAATAGTATGGATAGATATATAAGTATATAAGCTATATAGTTGTGAATAATATTATTTATAATAGAATATATAGTTATATATATGTCAATTCACGAAATTGTATATTTTATTGAGAGCTGGACTTTTATAAATATATTGTTAAAAAAACTGCTAGAACAGGCTTAAACACTATACACGATATCTTATATACCCCGCTCAAAACAATATAATTCGGTGATTATGTTTTATTATAAAAAACTATTGCATATCAATTTTAGTGTAGGAATATATAATATTAATTACATCTTTTATAGGGTGAGAAAATGAAGAAAATATGAAATAGATATAATAATAGTATATTAGTCTCACCATACAGTATTATGGTCTCCTTAATATACAAGGATTATCACTCATTTTAGCAGCATAATGTCTACTCATATATTAATAATTATAAATATTATATATAATATGTATATATATTATATTAGATACTACAAGGGTAACTTAAATATTAGTGAGCTATATATATAAAGGTTGTTATTTGGTTTATTAATTAATAGTATATGATATATATCGATATATAATATCTAATATATAGCTTTAGGTACCACTCATCAGTTACGGATTAATAGGTTAGAAGGATATATATGTCAATTAAAAGATTATCAAACATAATAATATGGTTAATATTACCCGTTCCCTGTATTGATATTAATCATGAATATAGTGAGGCAGATTAATAGATAGTATAGTTGCAATATATAATTAGAAATTATTTATTAATATATAAGTAATAAAATAGTATATGGGGACATTAATTATATATTTCACCTTAATATGCTAGTATTATACATTCAAATAATATGAAGAGCGCTCTCGAGAGTACAGGCAAACCTGAACAAAGATTTATAGAAAATCCACGAATTAACGTATACAGAATAATAGTATTATGGACAGTCTCAAAAGCAGTTGTGGGAGAGTCGGCAAGACATTGATTAAAGTCTTTTCTTGTTATTTGTACCCACATAGTGGAAGTAGAGAGATTAATATAAGTTCCGGTAATATTTTGAGCAGAATGCGGCCTTTTATCACGGTCATTTTGTATTAAAAAATCTACAGGGTAGGACTCGAAAGTAACAATATATGAGATAATAAAGAGCTAATATAAATAAATATAGGGATTTGAAAGCTATGCTTATAAGAAATACAAAATATGTTGAGACTAAGTTGTGACACACTCAAAAAAAGCTGGGAGGTCTAGGACCCTCGCTATATTATATTATGGCTGGCATAACTCAAATCCGCAAATCGTTGCTTACAATAGAGCTCGCGAGAGGATTAGTTTCATAGTTACACATTATAAGTAAACCTGACTGATCTCAGTAATTGATATATACAACTTAATTAGTGAACCATTCAAAATGAAATTTTTAGTCATTTTTTTTTATTTGGGGTAATCTGTAGCCATATGAGTATATAAGCCGACACAGCAGACCATATTTATTTACTCTGAATGCTCCAACAGGTTTACTTGTGGGACCCGAGATTGCAATGGTTTTTATTTTAAAGAGGTTTTATAGACGTGTGACATATTTATAGCCGGCTTGTAATCGGTACTGAGATACACTGTAGAGTTGCAACGGTACTTTAGATTTACCCAATTTTTTTTATATTTGGAACGCAAGGGATATCTAAGTAAATTGTAATTCAACATAGATAATCTCTGTGAAAGACAGACTTTTTCTTTACGTTTGCAGATAAGAGGATATACATACTAAGTACTCCCTAACACTAAAGAGAATATAAGTCAATTGCTTAAGAGCCAAGAAAACATGCCCTGTTAACTTTTAGGCAGGATTTTAAGGGGAGTATCGGAGGTTGGCGAAGCGTTCTTTCTGTTAGAAAGGCGATTTCTCAGAACTAACGAAGCTGAGGATTGTATAGTTTCATTTTACTAGGAGTGCTATCAAGAATAATTAGAAACATTCTAAACACCTATGCATCTGAAACAAATAGGAAGGGAAGCCAATATAACTTGTTATTTCATAAGTTATTTGGTGTTTAATAACATATCTGCAAAAAGGCGTTTTAGAATTCTTTAGTGAACGTATATTTACTATGTCCGACAAGATACACATTGAGAGTCAGGCAATGTTTTACTCCACGCAGAGATTTCTACGAGGTGACATTTTCTGCGAACTACAAACAGTTTCTTTTTACCTAAAGCGCGGACACAAGATTTTCACAAGAGAAAGAATACTTCCATGCCCATATCTTGACATTATATTATATATTATATGAAGAGAACAAACTTTGCATATCCATAGTAAAAGCAGAGGATTTGTCTGCTGAAAATTATATAGAGAATTTTTGTGTTGTAAAAGTCTCTCAGAAGGTTATTTTGTGTTGCGCGTGTTCTATGAATCTTCCAACTTGCATATCTATTTTTTTACAATCCAGAATATTAACGTTAAAAAGTTTAGATTCAGAAATCGTTTTTTACCAAAAGTTTGTGTGTATATTGTGGCATTGTGGTATTCACCATGTGGAAATACTGTATATTGCTCAAAAAATGGCTTGAGAGCCTACAATGATATACAGAGAGAATATTTTTGTTTATACTCTATAAATGATAAGAAAAGATTAAAAAAGGCGGTGGAATTTTCTTTATTATGCTAGATTATTCACGTATGGTTAGATGGAGAGCAAGTGCTAGGTCTGCAATGAGAGTTAATAAAATAAAGTTTTTTTTATATTTGTGCATAGGTTAGAATGTATCGAATAAGAGATGTTGAATTTGCGTTGAGTCAGCTCTCTCAGTTGGGCAATTATACATCAGGGTTTTAGGTTTTGATAATCCAAACAATTGAATTGTTTGTGAATATAGTAAATGGTGGATAATAATACAACAAATTGACTGAGAGCCACTAGGCGTGCCGTTGGTGGATTTATGCCTCGGTCCAAATTTTTTATCAATGTAAAAATTTAATTCTAATCAATTGGATGAAGTCATAGGTGTTAAAAATAGGAAGAGAAAAAGACGGTTTTCGAATTATGGTTGGAATTTTTTTATCTCGTGTGTTTTTCTTTTGGTGCTTTTTTTTGCATAAATAAGAAAATTCGTAAGATTTCAATCCTGATTTAAGGCCTTAATATTGATGGCGCTTTATTTAATTACTCGTTAACACTTCATGTCAGTCTATGTATTCCTAATTGTTCCTATAATGTATTAGGAAAGACCTAATCGATTTATTATATATGAGAGTTAGATATTTTAAAAATATTCTTGCCCGTGTGCTCGGGTTGTGGGGAAACATTTTATAATTTTAAATTAGCCTAATAATGTATAAGACCATATATACTCATAATATTTAAATTTGCTTACAACTAAAATAAAATATTATAAAAGGTTTATTAATGGTCCCGGCAGAGAGCAGGAACCGAAATCCATATTAAGGGGTTACCAATATGTGACGTTTATAACCAGAAATGGAAAAACATTTGCTCCTATCTAAATAACCAAGATGTGAGTATTATATTCCGTAGAAGCCAAACAGATTTTATAACGCACAATAAACACGGCTATATAAACATTTGAAATCAGCTGTTATGAGAACTATTCATTAATAAATCAACCATTTAATTTATATATATCGCAATTGAAACCAAAATCATTCTCTATATGAAAAAAAAATTTCATGGGCAACTCAGAAAGAATAGAATTGACTCTACTCTGATATAACACTATAATATGGAGATCTATTTATGACTTAGTTTTACGATTTCAGTTTGATAACTATGCTAATAGACGGCCTGTGGATACAAATTCAATGTGTGGTGATGATAGGGGTAAGATCTAGTTTTGTTTAGGCAAAATGAATAATATTTTTAATATTTGACCCGAAACTCTAAGATTTTTGTCCTGGAACACCTAACATGCGGGGGAAAGACTTTTCAAGAGTTTTCAAAAGGTTTTTCTCCGTTGAATCAGCGGGCAAAACTGTAGTGGGCGCGCATATATGGACCAGATAATTGAATCTAAATAGAGGGTGATATTTATCTATTATATCAGAATTGTAAAGGCAGGGTAACACAATTTCTTGTAGTGAAACAGATTTTTCATCGTGTGCCAATCCGTGGAAGAAAGTAAATACTTGTTAGACAAAACTTAACTACGGCCTGTTTATCTAATATATTTATATATTAAAATCCATTAACAAATTTTTTATTTGGCTAAACTGAGAGCCATAGTTTCAATAAAATAAGTTTTTTTTTATTTTTGATCCTAGCGTATTTGATCATTCTCTGCAGATTTTATATAAACTACTAGGCTAAGGATATTTAACATTTTTATGTTTTCAAATACTAAGTATGTTTTGTAAACTCTAGGGCGGTTACACAGGACTGGCACTATGGCTGCGCGGACAAACTTGTTTATGGAGAGAAAATTTAGTGAATTAGATTTTCCCATGGCACAATGCAATGCCAAGATCATCTCCAAAGCTATTATTACCGGGAATGTCCTGATATACGTGATGTTACCTTTAAGTTCTATTAACTCAAGAATAAGTTACTACAGCAAGAATTGTACTAAAGTAGTGGGAACTGTTATGTTTGCGCTTTCTACAAAAATCACAACAAAGGTCACAAGATTATGAAAAACCGTCCCGCTATAAACCTAAGAGTTTTACTAATTTCCCTTTTCACAAGAGCTTGCATTATCAATTAGTACTAAGCAAAATAATCTGAAAATGACATGTAAAAACCTAAAAAGATGTGATTATTTCCTTTTTGAATTCATTTTAATATTTTCCCCAAACAGGCACTTGCAAAATATTGATGGTCTTAAAAGCTAAATTAGAATAAATGAAAATATATATTTTAAGCTCATATCTGTATAAATTGAAACATACTCAAATATAGAGAGAAGGGTGAACGTTAAGAAAAAGGCCCCTAACAACATCAATTCTGAACGTAGAGGAACGTGGCAATGAGGATTCAAATCAAGTCAATTACTCAGACCTGCTCAACATTGGTGCTTTCTAACTTGCTTGCCATATATATATATATCCTCAAGAGTCTACCAAGCCACAGAACTTTCTCAAAAAATCCCTCAAGAATTCCTGAGACATTTTGCTGGTTGATGGACCAGTTTTGGATATAGCATGCCACAGATCAGGAGAGATCAAAAGGAATCTATACTCAGTCCCAGCCGCTCAACCTCAATATATGATCAACCATATTAATTGACAGTCGCCACCGTCCTTACCCAGTATGCGATGGCATATACCTGCAGCTACCCCAACTCCCAGTTCCAACAATACGGATCATTCTTCCGTCCCAGAACACTTGATAGTTATTCCAATGTCCGAGTAATTGACGCAATTGCCAACTGAACCTCTCGTTATTACAAAGTCATCCACGCTCGGAACTGAACCGTTAAACTCTCCGTATTTGAGACCAATGACAAAACAGAATTGAAAAGCTGAGAGAAGTTATAGGAAATCATAACAGATGGAATGAGTGGGATAATTCCTAGAAGCTAATTATGACGTAGCGAAGACTGATTGATACTATAGAAGAACGCCAGATGGACCATAAGAGTATATATCTCTCACTTCATCGATGGTTCTCAGTTGTTGTAGAGATATCTTTACACGTATTTTAGAAGTATGTTATACAATGTGCTTAAGAAATGTGTAGTTATTTTTAATTGCGTGAAGATTAGAATGACTGCTTAAATTAGTGTTTAATTTGTTGTGTCATCATGTTATTCTTTTAGTTGTAGAAACTTAATTTTTGTAAAAGTGAAAAAGTTTTGTTCATATAGTTCTGATTTCTAGTACTGATCTAGTATAATAATGGTAATTTATCTTGCTCCCATTGTTTTAGGAACTTTTGTATGTATATGTTGTCTTTCGTTGTCGCAATTTTAAAATCTGGTTCAAGTTTGTTGTGCATCTTTCCCTTCTTCTCAGGTCTATATTCTCCACCATCTTTGATTTTCAATCCAATATGTTGTTGAAAATTGAGGTGGTGGTTTAGATTTGGTGTGGGAGGATTTAAGAGAGAGATCATCTTCATGCATGGTGATCCCCTTATTGTTGTCATGCATTATTATTGAGTTTCTCACATAATACCCCGGATAGGGTGGATGTCTACATGAATGGTTAGACTAAGTTGTATGTGTTCATTTTATGCTTTATTTATGGTCTATTTTAGCCCATAGATTAAATACTACTAATTCTTTCTATTTCTAGTAAGTTTGTTGACATTATTTATTAATATTATCCCTGATAAATTGTTGAATTATTGAGTCGCTCCATTTATGTTGACAGATGCGACCAAAATACTTTTCGAAACCTAGCAGGTTTGTGACGAAAGTATCTCATATGATATCATAAAACTATAATGACATAGTGATTATATGAATGTATTTCATATAAGTTTGCACCTATAACAAACTCCTATGTTACAGCAATTGTGGTGATACTTCTTGAAGTTCTGGGTCAAAAAACTCCCTCATTGATAATCCAAGAATTTGGAAGGGTAGGTAAAATACTTGCATAGCCAGTTATTTTTCATTAATCGAAAATCAAACTAAAAACTCTTGCTTTGATTTAGGGTATCATTGCTGGGACCAAAAAACAAGAAGTTAATACTCAAGATTCTCACTGTCACTCAATGGTCGAACACCTTTCCCAAGATTGGACCAACTCCTATTATGGTTGAAGATTCTTAGGTTAGATGATATATCTACCCTTGATTACTGGAAGCTACTACTAAGTTAAGTTTGGATATTAGAGATGGTGAGCATATAATGTCACAAACACCACCACCAACATTCGTTCAGTATTAGGGAAACTCATTCAGCTGTCCACTTCGAACCAGCTCCCTTTGTTGTCTGTTGATTTATGAGCCTTCATAACGACAAACTTTGGCAATATATTGAGTGAAACTCGATCTTTGTTTTGCATTAATTCTGGATATGATCACTCCTGTGATCCTTTTGTTATTCAATCATTCTTCAAAATTATTAAACCCTTTTTACATCACCTTTTTCTTATCCCTTACATTTTTCTTTAATCACCCTTATTAGTAAATAGTCTTCAATAAATATATGTGAATCCCACAATCAAATTACATCAATTGGATGACATGCTTTCTAGTTCTGTCTTCTTCCAGTCACAAGTAATAATGTAAATAAGAAACTTGCCATTTAGTTGGTATGGCACGTATTGTAAATAATGTATTTAAGTTTTTTGTAATATTCATATTAACTTTAATGTCGAAGTATTAATTATGTAAGATTATCTATGTAATGTTGATTACATATTCATATTTCATATTACTTATAATGTTAAATATATACCCTAAAATTGCGATACTGGTTCGCATTGTGGCGGTTTCATCATTTTACCTCGATTTGTATGCTCTAACCTCTCCAATAAAGTTTGTCAATGTTGAGTAAATTGGGTGGGGGACTCAAGTTTAGCGGAGGGGGATGTTAGGGGGTCGGTTGCACTTATAACTTGTATGGTGATTGTGGAAATTTTAAAGAGCAGGTTGCATTCTGTACAATTCTAACTTCAATGAAGTAACAAATGAGATATCTTTGATTTATTTATTACTTTATTTATCGAAAGCTTAAGTAACCAAACAAAGATAATGTCTAGTATTATTTTTCAGAACATTGACAAAATGATATCTTTTTCTTTATAAAATTATTCTTTCTAAATATATTTCCATTTGTTTCCCTTAAATTGTTTATTTGAGAAAGGAAAGTATTTATTATATGGAAAGATCATATATTCATAGAAGATATCTCATTCTCATTCAATTATGTCAAAGACATTACTTCATTATAAATACCAGGTAGGTCTTCTACCTATGTCTATCCTTGCTTTTACTGTTCTCGTTTGGTACAATACTTACTTAACAATTAATTTAATATAAGAAATGAATAATAAAATTAAACCAAAGAATTGAATGCATTACATGTATTGCAGACTTCTGTGTTTTACTCATTGGAAGTGACATTAGGATCAAGGGCTTAAATCATCATAGCATATTATCATAATATTCTCCCTAATATCAATGGATTAGCTTACAATAAGTCTTCCAATCAAATTTCGAACGTTAAATACAATTTAATAAGGAAGGTGAAAGAAACTAAAAGTTATCATTTTACCTAGGGTTCGTAGGCTGGAAGCTGCTTCTTTTCGTAGACTTGGAGCTACTTCTGTTCATAGGCTAGACTGGAGCTTCTTCTTTCATATGCTAGGAACTACTACTTTTCATAAGCCTCTTCTACTTCACTTCTGGATATTCCAAAGCTTCGTCAGAAGCCGAAGAGTTCCCTTGAAAGAAAATAAAGTTATAACTTATAACAAACAGAACAAATAAAGTTTCAGCTAAAGAACTACTACTGAAATCTATGTTAGCAGTTAGTCTACTGATTACATGCACTACTGGAATTAAGAAACTGCAAGCTGTACTACTTAACTAAACTCATACCCACAAATTGTGGATATCTAAAAAACAAAACTAAAGGATTAGAAATATAATTCATTGTACAATATTAAGATAAGTTTTGAGAAGCACTTTATAGTAAAAAGTATAGTAATAACTAACCCAGATTTTGCCTTAAATTTTCCTATAATTTCTTTTTCGTGAATCAGTACTATTGTTATCGTTCTCGTGGATAGTTGAAGGTCAGTTGTGTTAAACTCAGTCAATATGAAGATACTAATTACATATACAACGAATATGTAATAGATTAGCTATCCGGTAATAACAGTTCTATTAAAACAGTATCAATTACACACTTTTCTTTCATACCTTTCTATTGTTTTTTGTTTTTTTATTTCATTGTACTTTTTCATTTTGTTACTGTGTAATTGAAAAAGTAAATAAATAACACCTATCACAATCTCTCTCACACTACTGGTCAAACAGAGTCGAAGTCTCAATCAATGACCCTCCAATTAGAAGAAATCCTAATTGGTTGGCTCTCATTGTGGACATGACTTTGATACTTTTCTTCACTGGAAGACGGACTGAAGTGGAAGAGTATTAGAAAGGTACTGTACTGTTCACCAAAGATAGAATAAGAATCAAATTGATTTCGCTATGTTCTATGGTGACAAGACATTTTTAATGTGCGAGAATAGGTTCGACACAAATTCAGACGAAGGCGATGTTGTAGCAACGGATGAAGATTAACCGGAGTGGTTACCCCTAGATTACAAAAAAAAAAACTTGCTCAAAAACTTTACTGAATCTAGTTTGCTGATTTAAATCAAAAATTGCCTAAAAATTAAGAATTGTATGTCCATTTTAAGGTAGGAGTTAAACGAGGCTCAGCCTGAGCTCAAATTGGACCCGGCCCTTAAAAGCAAATTTCCCCAATTTATATTATCTTTCTCAAATAAAAATAAAATAGAAAAGTTCTTCAAAATTAAATATTACCATTACCTTTATGCTCATCAGTGATTTATAAATAAAAGTGTGGCGACTGTGATGCCACCTATATAGGAAAGACAACATGAATTCTTTCTGTTTATATTGCTGAGCATAATGGTATTTTTTATAGATTAGATTTGGACGACATGTTACATTTCCCTATTGGACATAACTTCATGTCAAAATTGATAAAAGACCAAAGACGGTTATCTGATTGATTGGCTTCACAAGGTCAGAGTTTTGCCGAAGGTTTAGACCACTGTAAATCTTTAAGAGAACCTTCTGTTGATGAAGGTATATCCCAACCTATATATGCTGAAACACACCGACTTCAGTTAGATCATCGGATGAAACCTTAGTGGGTTACCGGAGAAAAAAGGAGAATGTGAATCAGCTCACAGGTTTATTATGTGAAAGAAAAGTAGGGAATACTTACTCACAGGTGCCGTTCGTTGATAAAGATTATTAGCCGCGATCCTACAGTCCACCGTTGAGGTCGGAAGTAGGAACGGAACCGTTGAGGTTCCGATTTAAAGATAAAGAAAATCTGCCGCGATCTTACAGTCCACCGTTGATATGAAATCCTTTGTACATACTGGTTAAAGATTTTTTTTCACCCAATATATATTATACCTTGTCTGTTGGAAACAAAAATAAAAGGGATAAAGCCATATATATATATATGCGTTAATATAATTTTGATCTAGCAAAAAGTATGTAGCTGATGAATTGAAATAGTGATCTGGTAAAGCAAATGTTGGAATCAGAATCTTAATTATTTTGGAATCTTAATAATAAATATTATATTTTTAAAAATTATATATATTTGAGATTGGGAAATTGGGATCTTGGGTTTATGTTTATAACAATTTATGCGAAATTATTCTCTGCTCAAAAAAATTAATAATGATATTTTGTATTTTTGCTGTGTTGATCAAAGTTGTCTACAAGAATTGTAAACAACACACACACAAAACACAATACACTTCTTTTTTTGTCTTTTCAATAACCAAACATGTCTTTATTACTTGCTATCGGCTCCTCTGAGGTAGCCTTATTCAGAAATGAGAAAGCACTACTTCGCCGAAAATATGGCTTAAACATTAAGGTAGATTTTTACTCTGGTAGACAGTTGCCAGATTCTGTCTCCAGAGTAGAAAGGTTTATGTTATCTAACGTAGATTATGCGATCCTCTGGGCCCTCACTACGATGGCCAAAGATATAACTAATGCCGAAAATAATACAATATCAGTATTTGAACCGATCCCGGATTTCGAGGTTGAAGAAATCCTTTCCATAATGACGCAGATAGATAATATTGTTCAAAAATCAAATTCAAAAGCTAAGACTTATTTAATGATTCCCCTTATTCAGGAATGTATTCATTTAATCGAGAGCGAATTATAAAAAAAATGGGGAATCACTTCTGCTGATCATTGTATAAATGACCCTGACCTTAATCCAATTAATATGCGTGATCATGCCATCTATTGTTTTGACAAATATGAGTCTCTAGCTTCCGTTCATTATCAATGGCCAAACAAAAATATACTTAGGGGAAGTGAAATTCTCAACTTCCATCACGGGATTAGCCAATTTAGTAAAGATACAAAAACAACGCCCCATCATCAATATTTCCGTAGATTACAATATATGTTGAAATCTCCTTCGCTTCCCCCCAATGAATTTTTTGGGGGAGCTTTGTTTGATAAATATAGCCCTGAGTTTCCTTTGCAGCCTCAAAAACCTCGTTCAAAACGATCGGCATTACCCGGTGTACCGAGGCAAAATAGATCATTGAGACCTATTAAGTGGGGAAATTATCAGTCCACTTATGATATTTCTCAGCCATTGACTTCTAAATATTATCCCGAATTTAATAAAATCTTGGAACCAGCAAAAAATTCTTATAATTATGGTTCTTATTCGGGGAATAATTTTGGGTGTAGCTCAAATACATATGGGTATTCTAATCAGGCATGGTCCGACTCATCGGAACTGCAGGCGGGTGCATATTCTTATTATTACCCTGTGTCATCAGATAATCAATATTCTTATTCATATGAATCTACACCTGGTACATCAGGCAACAATACAGCTGTCCCTAATTCGTATATGCCTAAAACATCGAATGAGAAGCTGTAACTACTCTTGATCCTGTGGTCAAGAGAGAACAAACACAAAGCATCTGTAATGTAATGCAAAAATTACAATGGGATAAACTTACTGGGAATCAGCGTAAATTAGCTTTATAGAAATGGGTTGAGATTATGTATGAGTAGGATGACATGCTTTCTAGTTCTGTCTTCTTCCAGTCACAAGTAATAATGTAAATAAGAAACTTGCCATTTAGTTGGTATGGCACGTATTGTAAATAATGTATTTAAGTTTTTTGTAATATTCATATTAACTTTAATGTCGAAGTATTAATTATGTAAGATTATCTATGTAATGTTGATTACATATTCATATTTCATATTACTTATAATGTTAAATATATACCCTAAAATTGCGATACTGGTTCGCATTGTGGCGGTTTCATCATTTTACCTCGATTTGTATGCTCTAACCTCTCCAATAAAGTTTGTCAATGTTGAGTAAATTGGGTGGGGGACTCAAGTTTAGCGGAGGGGGATGTTAGGGGGTCGGTTGCACTTATAACTTGTATGGTGATTGTGGAAATTTTAAGGAGCGGGTCGCATTCTGTACAATCCTAACTTCAATGAAGTAACAAATGAGATATCTTTGATTTATTTATTACTTTATTTATCGAAAGCTTAAGTAACCAAACAAAGATAATGTCTAGTATTATTTTTCAGAACATTGACAAAATGATATCTTTTTCTTTATAAAATTATTCTTTCTAAATATATTTCCATTTGTTTCCCTTAAATTGTTTATTTGAGAAAGGAAAGTATTTATTATATGGAAAGATCATATATTCATAGAAGATATCTCATTCTCATTCAATTATGTCAAAGACATTACTTCATTATAAATACCAGGTAGGTCTTCTACCTATGTCTATCCTTGCTTTTACTGTTCTCGTTTGGTACAATACTTACTTAATAATTAATTTAATATAAGAAATGAATAATAAAATTAAACCAAAGAATTGAATGCGTTACATGTATTGCAGACTTCTGTGTTTTGCTCATTGGAAGTGACATTAGGATCAAGGGCTTAAATCAGCATAGCATATTATCATAATAACGCCCCTCTCTGGAAATGATTAGATTTTAAAGGGTTAGTAATCTATAGTTAATGTTAAATACAATTTAATTAGAATAGGTGAAAGAAACTAAAAAAGTTATCATTTTACCTAGGGTTCGTAGGCTGGGAGCTTCTTCTGTTCATATGCTGGGAGCTTCTTCTTTTCGTAGACTTGGAGCTACTTCTGTTCATATTCTAGACTGGAGCTTCTTCTTTCATATGCTTGGAACTAATACTTTTCATAAGCCTCTTCTACTTCACTTCTGGATATTCCAAAGCTTCGTCTGAGTATGAATGAGTTTGCTACTGAAAGGAAAATAAAGTTATAACTTATAACAAACAGAACAAATATATTTTGAACTAAAGAACTACTACTGAAATCTATGTTAGCAGTTAGTCTACTGATTACATGCACTACTGGAATTAAGAAACTACAAGCTGTACTACCTAACTAAACTCATACCCACAAATTGTGGATATCTAAAAAACAAAACTAAAGGATTAGAAATAAAATTCATTGTACAATATTAAGATAAGTTTTGAGAAGCAGTTTAAAGTAGAAAATATAGTAACAACTTACCCAGATTTTGCCTTAAAATTTCCTGTAATTTGTTTTTCGCGAACCAGTACTATCGTTATCGTTCTCGTGGCCAGCTGATGGTCAGTTGGGTTAAACTCAGTCAATACGATGATACTAATTGTGGATCACGTATATGTAATATATTAGTTATCCAGTAATAACAGTTCTATTAAAACAGTATCAATATACATTTCTTTCAACCTTCTACTGTCTTTTATTCATAGTCATTTGTCAATTTAATGTTAGACGTTAATTGAATATAAGAATAAATGACATTATCAAATATTTCCGCCACTACTGGCAAACGGTCGCAAGTCTCAATACGCTAACCTGACAATTAAAGAATAGTAATTGAGTTGCTCTCGTTGCTTACTGACTTATTCTGATACTTATCTTACAACTGGCAAGACGACCGACGTGGAGATTATGAGAAAAGGTATGTATGTTCACCAATATTAATCATAGATTCCAAGTCATTATTAATCATTTAAAAATATTTTTATGGACTTATTAGAAGCTAGAAATAATTTAAGGTCAACACACACCACACGCCACGCAAACCCCCCTATAATATATATATATAATATATAATATATTATATATATATTATCATATATATATTATATTATGATATATTATATATATCATATATTATGATATATATATAATATGTCTTAGATAATATATATATATATATTTATACTGATATATATATAATATATATATATATATAATAATTATTATATTATTTTATATATATATATATATATAATATATATATATATATATATGATATTATATATAATCTTAATTTTTTCCCGCAACCTGAAACACACCAAGCTTCTTTGGGCCACCTTAGCAACCGTAATTGTGATATGGGTTTCCAGACATTTGTGTGTTTAGTTCCGACAAGATGTTATGTGTCAACAAGTGAGAGTTAGAACCATCGAAGAAAATAGGAAGTTGGGGTGTTTTTTAGAGGGAGATTGTAAAGAAGTTGGTTTCAGAGTTGAATTCACCAGGTTGTAGCGGTTGACCATCACCCGGGAAAATCCATCTCACGGTCGCAACGCAGAATAGAATCGGAAAGCTGAGACGAGAAGACACTCTAGATGCAAAAGAGGGGCATTTGAACTGAGTGGAGGATGGAGAGTTGAAGTCCGTCCGCATAAGGTGAACAAAGTTTAGAAGTACAGTGCACTGAGAGATCGTTGATTTCGTTGATGAAAGTATCAGTTATAAAGTTGGAGATAAAAAACAGAACCTTGAGGAACCACTATTGACAGAAAGGGAAGAAGTCGCCAATAAAGAGTCTGTATGGCGACAAGAGAAGACAACATGACAATGTAAGCAAGAGAAGAGAAACCCAGAGGAGGAGCTTCGAGGTTAGTACGAATCCATATTCAATCAATATGCCTTCTTGAATAAATGATCAGAGCGCCCCACTCACACAAGCACTCCCATAGTTCCTTAAGGGTAGAGACCATAACTCTCAGAGTTAGCATACGGATTAGTATGTCACAGTTGACTCGAGCGTCGAAAACGCATATATGATCTGAAGATAACGGAATGAACTCCAGGTATCCAGACATGACTGAGTATCAGAAGAGTTTAAAGTTTCTAAGAGTAGACTACAAGGTGAGAGAAACCTTATAGAACGGTGTTTAGAGGATCAGAAGCGCAAGCCCTTTTTCGTGGGATTGACTGGACATATGCCGCACTATCCAAGCCTGAGGGACTAGTACTTCCATATTAACGGCATGAGAGTAGAGATTGAACGAGGACAGGGGCCTAGTTTCTAAGAGCCACACTCCCTTCAAAACACGGGAGGAATGAACCATACGGGCTACGTAGCGTCCTTCCTGAGTTACATAAGATCTCAGAGATCCCATGCACCCCGACATAGCGGAATCACGGGAGACAGGCATCAGGACCTAGAGGAAGACGAGCAGAGAAGGGATGCCGGATATCGGTCCCAGAGTGATTAGAATGAAAAAGGCAGTCGAAAGGAGTTTAGCCTTTTCAGATAGGAGAGTTACTACAGAACCCGTCAGAGCCGATCAATTGACGGTAAGCGCAGATTTAAACAGTTATTTAGAGACTTTTAAAGAGACCAGAAATGTTTATCAGTAGGAGAGCCAAGTAGGTCTGTCGCACTTACGCTTTTAGTGAAGCGCGCATACTAGCCTGTCATATAAATAGCCTGCAACAATCCGAGCGAAGGAAATTGTAAGAGTCTATGAGAACGAGAGTTTTACCGATGGCTCGATAGGCGAATGTCTTTCTCGCATGAATGGGCGCCGAGAACATTCTCCAGTCGAACCATGGATTTTGGGAGAAAAGGATTTCGTTGAGATATATATGTATAATATATTATATTTACTATATATATATAAGTATATAGTATATATATATATACATATATTATATGTATTACTATATATATATATTTAATACTATGATAATAAATATTATATAATTGTATATAATATATATGTATAATATATTTATTATAATCTTATTATTTTTAATATATAATTTATAATATATATATATGTATTATATAACATATACATATATACTATATCTATATATTACAGAAATACGAATTCAAAATATACCAATTATTCCCAAAGACTCCCATTGAAAAGATGTCAATCAATATTTATTTTATGCAATTTAAGTCAAAAATCAAATGTAGGAACAATCCTAACATCTTCTTTTTCTCAGGTCTCTCTAACTCAAAGAGTGGTATGCGCCGATGTGTTGCTCCTGATTCACCATAGAGAGGGATGCGTGTTCAGTTATGTTCCCGACCTTATCAAGCTGGCGGGATGATTCGCAAATGCGGATGCAGAGTCCATCACTAAATATATAACTATATATTAATATAATATAGTTCTATATTATATATTTATTATATATATATATTAATATAACAATATTCCCGTCAACGAACGTCTATATTTTACTGATTCTCTCTGTATAATATGTTGTGATGTATGTAGGCGCATGAATATGTCATTTGGGGGGAGAGGTTTGTTTTCTGTATACTGAAAATGTCGGTGAGAACGGCGCCTAAGCACAGTGGTGTTGGTTGGCTGCCCACTACAACCGTTCACCTCTTGTTAGTGAATGCTGATGCATTGGGCCCGGCAGCATGGTCGTGTGCTGTGACGGCTCTAGCATTTCGCGAAATTTCGAATGTAATATTGGGTCATGGCATGCATTGATACAATGTTGATGAGAAGGAAGAGTTATGGAGGTATTAGAAAACGCAATTTATTTAGCTCGCCTTGCTTGAAACCACAAGATGAATGGAAACGCGGTGAACTGAGTGGTTGTGGGTAGAATGAAATTATGTTGTGTGTGCGTTTGTTTTGAAAAGGAATGACAGGAGGAGAGAAGTGAGTAGCAATTTTGATAGTAGATGACTATATGTACAGACTATTATGAGATTTGTAGTGTGTAGCTCCTGATTCCTAATGTTGTTATTTGTTAAGTTGATCAATCAGGTTATTGTGTGTTTGTTGAGTTCGCGCCATGGGAAATGGTTGAAGAGCGTACGGATTTTTTGGAACTGATGAGTTGGATGGTAGTAGGCAGCTTGAAAAAGAGTTGATAGGGTGGGACCTGAATGGATAGTGGGATCAAAAAGGAGATTAGATAACAGGGGTGGTTTGGGGCCCGCAAGGTTCGGGAGAAATGAGAATGCGTGGGGCAGAAGGGAGGATAGATTTCTGTAGAGCGAGCAGAGTATGTTGTCTTAAGATGCTTTCCTTTAAACCATAGAGCCTATCGTGAGTTCGAGTATACTAAGAGTTGGTGTAGATAGAGATGGAATCGAAGTGAAAAGCATGATTGATTTGTGTTGGTGAGAGGGATGTTGAAGTATGTGTTGGCAGTTAAATCCAGTGAGGCGATTAGGAATGGGATTATCGGCATCATTCATGTTGTTTGCTATGACAATAGTTATGGGGCTTTGGAATGGAGGGAAGGTCGATACGAAGGAGTTGGGTAATAAGAGTGAGACGTACGTGACACACGCGAATAATTAAGATATATACGAGAGTCGCAAGTAAATCAGTTCGAATGGAGCAGTTGCAAACTGAGACAATCTGGAGCAAATTGAACGGAAATGCAATTGTTAGCGTGCAAAGGAAAGTATGTGGATGTGCTAAAGTAGGAAGTAAGCTAATGTTAACAGTGTGGTGGAATAAATAAGGGATGCAAGCGGTTAAAAGTACAAAGGAAGCGAGGGTTGAATTTACTAAAAAGCAAATGATGAAGTTTCAAAGGAAAGATGCTTGAAATTATATATAAAGAGACAAAAAGAAATACTAAAAGAGTCAACTAGGAAAACGAAGAGGGTAATGAACACCTTTGAAGAGATGAATGAGACTTAAAACCCCAAGGGGGGGGAATAGAGCTCTTCTGAGGAATGAGCAAGTGTTTAGATGAGAATAACAGGAACTGCTCACGAATAATGAAACTAGGGAATAGTTGCTTTTTTCAATGCTGATGACAAATGGCATGCGAGGGGAGGTGTGGAAGCAGAACATTTCGAAGATCTGTATTATATTGGCCAGTAATCGAAGAGTTGTGTAAATGTGTGTGAGGTTGATGGTGAAGAAATATTTTGGGGATTGAGGTTTTTAGCAGGAAGGACCAGTAATGGATGAGTGAGAAAGTTGAAGATGGTAATCTGCAGGTATAGATGAAATTTCAGGGTGAAATGAGAAAGATTGATTGGATCTGGATAATGTGTGATAACTGTCTTATGGAGAGGATTAAGTTCCGTAGGGTATGGAGTGTAGGCAAGTAATAGTACCCTTAGTATAGTAGGAAGATAAAGGCAATGTAGAAATATATAAGAGTGATTTGTTTATTGAGTTTTGTTAGGGGAAAGATATAGCTGTATTTGTCGAAGGTGCGTCGTGCTAAGGTAATTGGTGAGAACAAGGAGCGTTTAGAGTAGGTTAAGAGGATGTGCGGTCAAATCTATACATTGAACAATGAATTGAAAATGGGGAAGAAGCATGTTGTAGTTTAGTTTTATGGGATTTTGCACCAGGCGATTGTGTTGGTAAAGGAAAGACTCTATGGAGTGCTTTTAATTGAGAACTATAGGTGTTTCGGTGGAGCGCTTCTGATGGAATCAGAGTAATGTATGACATCGTGAGGCGTCGTGTGATTAAGAAATGCGTGATCAAAAGTGCATTGATTGATTATAGAGAGTGAGGCAGGGTGGTCTATGTACTCCTTGCTTATTCCATTGGTATATGGATGGTGCTTATGAAAGGATTAGACGATGCAGGTGGCGAAATGTGTAGATGATGCGAGATGGCATTGTGGAGAGGTGCCCCTTAAATATTTATGCGGATGATTGGTTTTGTGTGGCGAATACTCAAATTTAAGAAGATTGGTAGAGAGATTTTCAGGGTGTGTAAAAGGAGGGTTTGAAGTAAACGTACATAAGAGTACGGTTTTGATTGTGAAAGGAACAAATCCAGTGTGAAGTTATGTTAGAGTAGGCAGCTGAACAAGTCGTCTGGAGTTGTAAATATTTAGCGGTATAAGTGGGGTGAGAATGGAACGATTATGCAGGATGTAGTAGGAATGTGGAATAGGCAGAATGGCTGGTGCTAATCGTTGGTGAATGTAAATGGACTCAAGTCTTGACGTGCGGCTAAAGCTTGCACGGGGTATTGATGTTACATTGTATATTGTATAGTAATGAACTCATGGTTGACATAAGAAGTTATACGAGCTATGTTCAAAATGTAGGATCCCTCAGACAATTCAACGCCTCCCCTTCTACCGTCCTATTGATTCAAAATGTAGGAACCTGCAAAAGATTCATCAACGCCCTCCACTCCTATGGTTTTGAAAAATGTAGGAACCCTCAAAATACTCATCAAACGTTAAGATGTTGGAAGAAAATGGAAGGAATGATGATATCGGTTGGTTAAACCGATGCAAGTGGCGCGTAGTGTTGGGACCGACCAGGCTGGGACGAGCGAAGAAAAGTGGATGCAGTCCAGATAAACTTAATGTAGACGAAGAAGAGGGATGTGAGTATGAGTTTGGCAGAGGCGGAATAAAGGTGCATAATAGTGAATGGCCGGGCTTTGTGAGGGGTATGGTTGTAGTCCACCTGGCCAAGGATGAAACCTTACATTGATGATTTACCATAGTGGGTCCGTCCCACCCGCGTTCCGTGATGTCTCTGTGGATTTCTGGATTTGCGTGCGGACACTCTTTTTCTTCTACAGACGGGATTAGATGGGAAAATTTCTATTTCAGACTTTTTCATATTCTTCTAACTGCTTTTCCTTTCCGATGCATGCTACGCCCTTACCCCCAGTCTTGGGGGAAAAGGCAAGATGAAAGAATTATTATTATATAATTTATATTATATACCTACAATTGTAATTATTATTATATTATATACTATATATTATATTATATTATATTATATATATATATTTAATATATATTATTATGATAATATATATATTATGGAGAACACGCTTCCTGAAAGTGTTTTTAGAAAATATTGTTTTCTTTTAATGGTTCGCCTTTTCCTTTTGCGTTTCATATTCTTTACACACTTTCATCTCAGGCACATATATTATAACACCATTTATCCATCTCACATATACACGATTACAAAGTACACACCCATCTAGGATCAAACCTTACAGACATCCTACTACCATTCCTGGTGTGGGGGAGAAACTTGCCCACAATCCGTATGTCGACTGCCGGGTCGTCGAAGTCGATAAGCGGTAAGTGTTAGGTTGGTGCCCACTACACCTATCTTTTGCTAGGAATGCTGATTGCAATGCCTCGGAAGATGGCTCGTTGATGCCGTAAACGCCTTCTAATATTTCGGCGAATTTGTAATGAATATATGGGTTACATGCATAGAGGAATAAATGTTGAGAGGAAGAGGGAGGAGGTGATGCATGTATTTAGAAAGGTGCAAATGTTATTTCTGCTCGCTGTGATGAAACCAAATGCAAAAGGAAGGTGAAGATGGATATGTCGTGTACTGTTGTGCGTGCTTGTGTGGAACGGAATATACGGAGGAAGAGAAGAACGTTGCGAATTTTGCATGAGTGAACCTTGTTGGTACAAAGCTATGTAGACTGTGTGTGTGAGCTAGAAACTCCTAATCGGTTACAATTTAATTTCTGAAAGGGTCAGTATGTGTGGTTGTAGACGCTAATGGTCCATCTGAGGAAACGTTGAAGAGAGTAAGACGATTTTTTGGGATAATCTGCATGATCTTGCTGCGAGTGGGTTTGAATAGCGAGCTTCGATTGATAATGCTTGGGGACACTGAATGCTTGGATACGGTGATCAAATAAAGGGATGGTATAACAGGTGTTTTGGTGTTGTGGACTTTGAGGAATGGAATAGGTAAGGAATCTAGTAATTGTATCTCTAGTATGTGTGTAAAGTACATTACTTTTTTAACACAAGAGTATCCATATGTAAGTATTATAGAGTTGGTGTAGGTAGAGATTGGATCGAAGTGAAAGCATGATTGATATTTTGTTGGTGAAGAAGGAGATGTAAAGTCATTGTTGGATGTTAACATCATGTGAGGGGGTTAGGTAAATGGCGTGATTATGCGGTATTATGTTGTTCTATGTAAGAATAAGTCAGTGCTGGCTTTGCGATGCGAGAGAAGGATGATCAGAAAGAGAAGTAAGTATAAATTAGCAGTTGATGAAAGAAGTTAGCTGAGCAAGACATAAGAGTATGTAGAGGCGCTACGGTAGTACAATCAGGCCCTGAATGTGACAAGTTGATACTGAACCAAATTGGCGAAAATGAAGAAGCAATTGTTTAGTAGTGAAAGGCAAGTGTGTGGATGTGTAAAGTTAGAAGTACAGAATCCTTTAACAACGCGGAAGTTGAATACAAGTGATGAAGCGGTAGTAAAAATCGCAGGTGGTTGAATGTACGCAAAGCAACATGATGATTTTTTCCAAAGAAAAAGATGCTTTTGGTTAATAAGCGAAGGTGAAAAAACAAATAATAAAGTTGCTATACGTACGCGAGAAACAAGAGGTAAATAAACAGTTTGGAAGGGAGGATGAATGAGACATTATTACAGAATAGGAAGCTTCTGTCTGGAAGACGCGCGGAGGTAAGAATGGCACTAAGGAATCTGCTTAGAACTATGAATAGGGATGGTGCTTACTGATGAAATGGACGTGAGGGGTGTGTGGAAAGAACAGCCCTTGAGAATCTCGCACATATTAACCCAGTAATCGTGCGTGTTTAGTGAATGGTGTGTGGTTGATGTACCAAGAAGAATAAGATTGTGGGGTATGAGTTATTAGTAAGGAGGAGGCTATGGGTAGGAGTAAAAAAGTTGTAAAGAATGGTAAATCTGAGGAAAGATGACAATTCCCTAGTGAAATGAATCAAGAGCAGGGTATGTTTTAGTACAAGTTTTTTAGTTAAATTGGTTTAGTTGCACTATTTATTATTGAGTTGAACGTATACGAGTTATTTAGTCGTCGTATTGGTGATTAATTGTAAAAAATAATGTTGCGTTTTTATGATGCAAGCGAGAATGAGGCTGCATCTTCTTGGAAACATATATAGAACTCCTGGAGAAGAGGTATTGAGATGAGCTTGATAGAGACCTATTTTATGATATTTTAATAAGTACATTAGATATCTTAAAAGGGTAAGGAATGGGATACCCCCGTTTAAGTAAAATTTAAGTACTAGGAATAAATACTTAAATAGTGAGTATTTGATGATATAGTTAAATTAATATATAAATTATGCTGTGAGCAAATTTTGAATTCCTATAATAAATGCCCACGTTCGAAATGACTGAATTGTTCTGTAAATTATTATATGGTTGAGCAAATAACAGGTGAGTATTTATATATATATATATAAACTAATAATATATCTATATATAATATATATAATATATATTATATGATATATAATAGTATAATTTTTAATTTAAAAAAATTTTAATTTACTTAATATAGATATAATATATATATAATTACATATATATAATATATATATATATATATATATATATAACATATATAATATAATAAATAATAAATATAAATATATATATACTTAAATATATATAGTATAACATATAGTAATATAATAAAATATATATATATATATATATATATATAGTATACTATATATTATATATATCATTATATATATATATAATATATATATTAAATATATTTTATAGATATATTGTTCAAATTAGCGGGCCAATAAGTAATTACAAAAGTTGGACGACCGAGCCGAAATTAGTGGTTCGAATTCACGCATTTTTTCCTCTGTTTGAAGGCTCCTGGGCGAAAAACACCTGAATTTCCCGTAAGATTTTGCAAATGTATTTGCAGATTGTTTAAACTAGTATATAATATATATATATTTATAATACATTTGTTAATTTTGTGGTTAGAAATTGGTTTTCATACGTACAGTCGAACAGCTAAAATTTCGAAATTTTTTGTAAGGGAGTTGAGTACTAGGAGGAAAAAACTTGAGTATTGTGCCTTGGATCCGTTTGCAGTTCAAATAGACATGACCTTCCGAATTAAGTGAAACGATATAGTAAAATTATATAATTGTTTAACTTGCATTATAACGAATGAGTAAGACGTAATGCGCTACATCATAATGCTAATGTTACAAAAAAACGCTGCAAAAACATTCGAAAAGGAAAATACACTTGCTTTAATACAAAATGAAACCGAGCGGCTCAAGTAAGCTGCCGCTCGTAACAGCAAAGAAGGCTGTCTTCTGCCTATGGAGGAAAAAGAAAATCTGTTCTGCTGCCATCATACTGGTAGAGAAAAAAGAATTTAAGGTTTATTGTCCAAAGGCTGCTTGCCCCAAAGGGTGGAGATAGAATGAACGAGATATAGGAAAAGAACCTTAGCCGCTGCTTTGGAGGAAAAAGAAATAGTTAGCCCCTAGCTGGCTTTGTATGAAGAAGGAACAACAAAGTAGCGCTTTGAAGCTAATATAGGTTGAGATATAGCGCAAGGTGGAAAAGCGTGAATAACGGTTTTTGAATGGGATGAAAAAAGCGAGAAAACCTAAAGAATGCTCTTGAAGCTCAGAAATAGTGGGAGCCCAGTAGTGGAGAAAGCTAAGATCCGAAGCTTGAAGCGAGCAATATAAGAAGTGAAGTAAATAAATGGATATGGCGGGTGTAACACAGAGTGCAAGAATACATGCAGAAGAAAAGAAGGCTACGAGATGGTAAGCTATGAATTGTAAAGCGCGTAAGGTAAGCCCGGAGTAAACAGCAGTGAGACCGTGCGGATATGGTAGTCTGAATCTCAAATCCACTATGGTGGTCTTGCTCACAATATTGATCTGGAACACTCAAGTTGATGGAACAGAATATGCCGACATGAGTATCCTTTCCTACGCCAGTAAGTAAGCCCAAAGTGTGAGAATGCTAAGGTGAATATTCTTCGATTGGTGTGAGGGAAAATGTAATGAATGAGTGAAGATGAGAGACAGAATGGTTTAGGGCCCAAACCTTTAATTATCTTGACCCTGGAATATGATGCTGTTCTTCCCCGAGTGTAGCATGGCAAGCGAATCTGCGGAGAAAAGAGAACTAACATTGTATCCCAGATCGGTGAAAAGCTGAACTGCAATAATTGTTTTGTGAGGGTCTTAAGTCTTTCAACGAGTAAGCGGTGCAATGTAAACAATGTGAGGGGCTTTTGAAAAAGTCAAACCAAATGTTGCCTGTTACGCAGGAATTTTAGGAAGAATTATGAAGGCTCTGAATAAAGAAAAGAACTTTGAGGGTTTGGAGAAGTACGTCTTCACGTGAGAAGTGGTCAGGAGGAACAGTCCCTCGTGTGTACGTTTGTCTTGATTGTGGCAGCTGGGTAAGACCATAAAAGTGCTAAGGTGTTACCTGAAGACAGTCTATAAAAAATTTTAGTGAGTCGCTACGAGGATGATAACGGCTAAGGGTTGGTGACTATACAGGGAAGATAATGAAAGCATTTGCAGATGAAAAAAGGTGGAAGATAGAATTACTGTCCGCACGAGCAAATGTGCACCACTGACGACGCAGATGATCTCATTGGTTTTTTCTCAAGTTGGAGACAAGATTGTATTTAAATACGGTCCCTAAAGGAACTCGCACGACTTCCTAAGAGACAAAGAAGAAGAGCCGGAAATTAGAGCCCCTCATAACTGTTGTTCAGAGGATACATGGAAGCTACCCAGTGCGGTTTGCTTTGTGAAAGGCTCACCAATGACCCCACTAGCTCCACTCACCCGGATAACCACAATCACCGCAGAATAAGGTCACATAATAGATGAAAATGTAAAGATAAAAAAATAATAATTATGCTACAGTCGATCGAATAATGCAACAGATGGGTTTGACTCACACGCACATGAGTCGACTCATTCAAAAGCAAGGTTGACAGACTAGGTACGCAGAGTAACAAGCAATTAAAGCAGGATCGGGGGAGCGGAAGCGGCGCGAACAAGTAGGTCTGTGCGTACCGCAAATGGAGGGAGTTAGACAGTGTAGTTGTCCCAGCTTGGTGCATGCACGTTGCTTCGATTTAGTGTCAGACTAGGATCAGAGGTATCTCGCAAGGAGGTATTCGGTACGGAAGCCCCGAACCATGATTCACAACTAGTGTAAAGGGAGGACAGCAGTGGTTTCGAGGTAGACAAAGAAAGAGAATAGAAGAAGACAGCACCGGGAGCATCGGAGTCTGACTGAGAAGCGCTAGTTGGATCTAAAAGTAAAGTTCTGAATGTTTCTGGTGTAGAGCCGAATTTCCTGAACGAAATAGAGAAGGTGGAAAATGACAAGATGTCACACCTACCTGTGACTTACTGGGGAGGTGGGACAATCTTGAGAGCCATTGGGCTACCCGTTAAGCTTAAACCCTCCGGTTCGGATAGCCGTCTGTAAAAACGTTGTCAGTCGTGCGAAAGGGAGAATTTCGCTACCGAAGAGTGTGTATGTGGGGAGACAACATGAAAATAGAAGTTAGCTGACGAGTACAGGGCTGTATTGAACTCCTCTCGCAAGTATCGAGAAATATGTTGGAATAAAACCTCAAACTTACTATCGTGAATGAGGAGTTGAAGAGGTACAACCTCCTCAGCTGTGCTCCGCGAATCTAAGAGGTACCGTTTGATGGATTTGTGTGCTGATTGTGGTTGATAAAGAGAAATACCGAAAGGGGTGCAATTGCGGCTATCTGAGAAGAATATCATGTGAAAAAAGCCCACTAACCTCGCGTGGGAGTCGACTGGAAGTGTCGAGGTTCTTTTCGCTAAAATAGAAGATCGAGCAAATAGTATACCATAAGAGAGCTTTCGCGTATTCCCCATCGCCGAGAAACGCTTGAGGAAGATTCTTAGGCAAGAATCTGGACCAGACACCAATTGGGCGAGTATTAATGAATGGGCCGAGTATGGAGAGGGGAGACATTTTCAGAGGTGGTAAAACCGTGCGCTCTACCAGCTGACTGGCATCGAGGAAAAGTGGATGTCGGCAACAACCGGCGAGCATCGTTGATGTGAGTCAACAGTGGTACCAAATGTGTTTCAAAGTCCGAGGCTGTGAGTGAAGGAAGTTAACCAGAAAAAAGTAAAAGAAGAATTGATGTATTAGTCTCATATACAAACCACTGTGGGAAATAGTTGTTGTGTTAAGAAGCGACAAGAGCATACTGGTGTCCCCGAAAAGTTCGAGCATGCAATTGGAAAGAGTACATTCTAGCGTCTAAGCGAAGTAAGAGTACGAAGCGTGAAATAATGAAGAGGAAAGGGATGGTTTGAATTCCATCAACGTTAGAGAGGTTGATGACCCTGTAGACCAAGGGAAGCGCCACACAAAATTTGAGACCAAGATAAAAGAAAGTGTAGTTGGTCCAGAGGACCGGTAAGCAATGTGAAGTGAGAGGCGAAGTGAGGAGTATTGGAACTCGATAAGTAAAGATCATACACGAATGGCCAGACTTGCTAGTGATCGGGAGTCTTTTAAGAGTAAATGCAGTTGAATGAATCGATGCGTTACTCTACAGAGGCGATGGTGGTGGTGGCTAACCTGGGCGCCAGGGGTCAATTATTAAAAAAGACCCCTGCGAAAACAGCTAGACCCTATAGATTTGTAAAAGAAAAGACGGTGTATTATTAAAAGAAGTTGTGGGGAAAATCAACAGGAGCGATTCACTTTGGTTGTACCATATGTGAAGTTCACGCGGTCCCCCCCGGTAGGGTCGATGAAGAGTTGCCCCCACATATATGGAAGTCCTTCCCCGGTTCTTAAAGGCTCAGAGTCAGATGGTTCTTGTTTTAAACGAAAGATTATAACTACACCACTATGTAGGTGCGAAGCGATCACGCATAACAACAGTTCATGAGGGCCTCTCCGCGCCAAATACTATCATTCATGAATGTAAACAAAAACATTGTTGACTCTGATGTGATAATATGTCAGTAAAGAGGACGTGCCCGAAAGGCTCCGGGGAAAAGAGAAATTAGCGCTGCTTGGTCCACTCTTATTTTCGCGCCATCAAATGTTTAGGAACCTTTTCATAAGTTCTCCTGAATGAGAGCTTTCTTATTCGCGACCTAGGATGGCGGCCTATTCTCACCATAGCCATCTTTCTGAAGTGGGCTAATGCAATATGTCCCTAACTGCGTTACGAACTCGGATGCGGTTGCATCCGCGTTATCGGAAGCCCCATGGTAACCTCTTTAAAAGTTATTTTTACTGCACAGAAAGTTACCGAAGAGGATTTGGTATCGTAGTTTTCAGTGGAGGTTCTGGGAGTGCCAAAGGAAATACTCAGTGAAAATGGTCGTCAGTTCACTTCTGAATCTAAATGAAAGAAGGACGTGAACGAAGCATGCTTAACATTCAAGCAGAGTTCCTCTAGGATACCTTTACCACCAATGAGGCAAGGTTTGACAGAAAAAGTTCCCCAATGGTACCTTGAAACGGAATGCTCAGGAGAATGTTACAGTGAGATCAGGTGAGAACAATTGGAGAGAATTACAGGGAGGGCATCGCAGGGAATTCCAACAGGATTCTCTCCATTCGAGCTCCTTGTACCGGAAGGACTCGTGCGACGGTCCTATGCAAATTTTGCGCATGAAATTTGGTGGGATATCAATCCTGAAGAGGCAAGGTCAACAAACAGGTATGTTTTTGACTTGCAAGAAAGGCTAAACGAAAAGCTCTAAAGTTTAGGGCGTATTCAAAGGAAGAAAATTTAGCGAGAAAGGCCCAAGGATTTCACAGAAAATAGATATAATATACGATCAAGAGGCCATCGATCGAAGCGACCAGAAGTCTGAAATATAAAGTAGGTAATGACTTGGCTTCTCTCAATATCCCCTACCTAACTTATAAATCCAAACTAATAAGATGCTAGTATAGTGAAGATGGGTAGCCGTGACCTAATTATCTACTAGTGGAATTATAACTACGGAATTAGTACGGGCAAGGATATAATTACAAAGACTTCCAATTCGGATAATGAATGTAATTATAGACGAGTACCATAATCAATCTATCATAAAGAAAATATTACAAATTGTCAGACGAGAAGTGAGAGGTAAAGAAGGAAAGAAGATAGAGTCCTATGGACCAACAGCTGTGGCGAGAAATCGGTCTTTGACTTATCTTATTGCGGTGCTCTTTAGAGACACGTAGATATACGTAAAGAAATATTACGCTTTTATAGTGATAACATGAAATCCTTACAATGTGGAATACTAAGAAAGGATAACATGACCTGTTTTAAAAGAATTACAATAAGTAATCTAGTTAATAAGAGCATCCACAGATTATCTTAATACTGACGGAAGAATAAATGTATTGGTAAAGAAATATAAAATTTAGGATAAAGGCATTGAAATACTAATAAATGAGTAATAAACTATAGCAATTGTGCCCTGGCACTGCATAAAAGAAAATTTATCTTAAATCATGCGATAGACACTTTAATAGATGAACTTATCCCATCCAGACTGTAATATAAAGCTCACCCCATAATAAGGTACCTTTCACGATTCGCGACGAGAGAAACTTATAGAGGAGGAGACAGATCAAGCATGATACTCTCAGTATGTGACTCGGGCTCCCTCCAATTAGTGTCGCCTCAGCGAACAAACGTTCGGTCTCGGTGATTGTCGCAGGTGCGGGCCACGCTCGCAATTACTTGAATGAGGTTCGTGAGTCAATTAGATAACCAGAGGCCCGTCAAAAGCAGGCCTCTCAGCTATTCCTGACTTTAAAGCAATTTTATTGGTACCCTCCCTCACAGCCACCAGGGTCCAACTGCTCTTCGCAGTCACTAGCCATGTCTAACATAAAAAATAATAGAAAAAAATGGTAACACATACCCTATGATCTTCTATTTATGTCTATTGCACTTGTTTGTCCCAAGGATCTAAGTTTACCGAAACAGAATCATCCAGGTAATATCAGGCCCCATTGAGCCAAATATATACGAGTAAATAAAGTACTGGCGCAATTAAAATAGTCATCGCCTTTTCCAATTATGGATCTGTGCCCACAAAATCGTTTTCCAACCGAAGAGGCATTTGTCGATTAGTCCTCCCCCACCAGACCTACCACCGCCCCCTTCGGCAAGTCCATGGGTGAATTGCCGCTCTACGACAATCTTGTCAGAAAGGTATTAACTCTGCCTGAATGAAAATCGCAGGATCTGTGTTGTAGTGTGTGTATTTCTCAACCCGAAATCCGTTAGAATTAATGATTCACCTCCCATCTTGTCTGATAAATTATCGTCTCAAAAATTGCGCGCGACCAAAAATGTCGCGTCCGTTAGAACCCTGATAAGCGAGTCAACAGATATAGAGACAATGTAAAACTTTACAGAAACTCCAGGAGGAGGGATTCATCCATCAGACCGACGAGGTAGTGGCGCACCGTAAATTCTAATCCGCCTCGTCGTAGTGTTGATCTAAAAAATTGCAATTAGTGAGTTACTTACATCGGGCAATGGTGACTTCCTCAAGATAAAGGAGAATTTCGTGCTCTGATTTTCGAAGACGAAAAGTAAGCGCCTACCTTCAAGATCATAAACAGACGATGAGAACCCCTGGCATCCTAAGGAAAAGTCCCTAATCCCAACAATAGGACCCAATTAGTCCTATTCTTTAAGGATGAAGCTTCTATTTTGTGTTTGAGCTCGAAGATAAACGGCCAGGGATTTGTGAAGAACTATGCTCAATTTGCAGCAGCCATTGACTGAGGCCTTGGACATATTGAAAGGTGAGCCAAATCATTAAGAAATAGAATGGTGTTTAACGGAGTCCCAAACATCAGCAGGTCGTTACGAAAAAGTCTAGAAGAATGAGCTTTTTCCAAAGCGTCGAAAAACTCCGACTTCCCTAAAGTCCTAACGAATGCTCAGGGCAGTTGAGATAAGACTAGTAAATGTGCGACAAGAACATCCAAACCGAAGTGTGGATGAATGTTCATCTCTCCTGGCACCAAACGTTAAATGCCCTAGATATGTAACCATCTGAATGTGGCCATAGAAAAGACGGAAAGGAATAGTACGTTCATAATAAATCTCGAAGCGTTCATAATAGATAGGAATAGGAGCTAAGGAAGATCCGAGAATCTGAGATAGATCCCGAACACGCGAAGTTTAACTATTACAATACCTCAGTTTAGAGAATAGTGGTCACCACGCGCTGCTTTGTTAGACGTCTCGATACTACATTTGTTTCCATGTTGTCATTAAAATAATAAATACGGAGCTCGAGCGACTTACTTCACCCTCGAGAGAGTGCGAGCTGGCGACTCTTTAGCTAGCTCGTGTTCTCGTTCAATTAAAACTCTCTAAACTTTAAAGACATGTACCCGTCTCGGAACCGAAGCAAATTTTGAATGCTTGCAATTTCCTCCAAAAAAACCGGAAATTAATTTTAATAATCTTACAAAGTAAGTTAAGAGTTTATACGATATAAATGATAAAATTATAGCAAGATATAAAAATACATGGTCTAATCCCAGTGTTAAATTTATAAATTATCCTACTCTATTGAGATTGCTCCCGTATGTTAATTTCACTAGATCTATTGTATTTATCTAATATTTCAAGTGCGGGATACAAGAAATTAGTGTAATGCCGCGTCATTGGCTTGAGCCCGTAATTGCCCTCCTCAAGTAGTTGTCTTAGTATGCCGGGAAATTTACGGTGCATTGGATTTCTGTTCTCCGCACGCGAAGCAACTGCCGCTATCTGTAAGAAGGAGCACATGTGAGAGTAGTATGAAGCCCACCCACCCTGTCTGCTAACTATCTAAATTAACTTTGTAACCACGTGAAAGTCACAAATGTGTTGCCATTTTGGCCCTCGGCCTTTCTATTATTTGGTTTGTGCCCTCGGGCCAACAGATTCAAGTAAGTGCAGTAGAATGACTAATAGTGGATATAAAATTGTGTTTCATTATTTTACTTTTTAAAATGAGGTTTTAAACGTTGTTAGAACTTTACATACGTTATATTGTTTTTATTTTTACTATATCATATTTATAATAAATCACACTTGAAGGAGCAAATATTACTGTTATTATATTCATTTTTAATTATAAGGTGAAATAACAACCAATAAGAATTCATGCTTGTTTTTAATGAGACAATCGACTTTCCAAACCAAGCTGGATTATGATTGAGTCAGGTTATTTACCACATAAAGCTTTTAGTTGAAATAATAATATAATAATTAATAAGTTATTATTATTATGTTAATAATTATTCATTTATTTATTATATTACTTATTTTTATATATTTACTTCAAAACGATTTTGTAATCTTTTACCATTAAACATAATTATTTAAATTGAATATTAAAGATTTTATTGAATTATGTTATATATAATACAAATTATTAAAGCTTGAATTTGTGTAAGTGTGGATAAGTTTCATAAATCTTCATATTTAGTAAGAAGTTGTTCTTATAGCCATGACGGAAAACATAAAGAGTTGTGATTATTTCTTAAAAGATACAATACTATCGATTTATAGAAAGAAAATACCAATTCTTGTACTGTTCTTTGGATAAAGGAAAAGTTACCCGGAGTATAAATCTCCAAAAAAATTGAATAAATATATACATTTTCATTTTAAGTTATTTATTTGTCATGTTTTAAAGTACTTGTGAATTGGTTAGAGTAGCGTTTATCTAACATAATATTCTGTGATTTCACATGTATAAATTATATACATATTAACCTAAGAATTTAATCCTACATTTTCATCTTTTGCTGTGTCATTGTCTGCACTTAAGTTTGTTATAATAAGATTCTTTCTCCATTATTACCTATTGGATAGCCAGGCCGCACGCTCAATGTAAAAGCACGCACTTTCCGGCATTTGTGGCTCTATTAGCAGTGCTAGCAATTGTGTGCCAAGCAATTATTAGTGTTTGATCGATTGTGTTGTATATGCAAAGTGCACTTGTGTTATATTATTTATGTTTCAAATTAGAAGGTGGTGATTTAATTCCAGGTCCGTCATTTATTAAATTAAAATATTTGCACGTTTTTTTATTATATTGTAAAGATTAAAGTTCATTTGTTTGTAGTCTCTTAATAGCATATTGTGAGATTAGGTGTATACCTATTATTTTTTTATACTGTTGCCAATTATAGAGTATCATTAAGTGTCGTCTCGATTGTTGATTTGCAATTTCGTAGTATGCGTATAGTCTATGTGGAATATAATATATCGCTTAAAGAAATAAGTTTAACTGGTATTTGGTATATTTGTATGATCTATTGTTGCATGTTAATTACAAATTGGAGATAAAATGTTACTTGAAATATTTGTATCTCCAAAATATTAATTAATTCATGTCATTCTTCAAAATTTATGTTTTGTATTCTGAATGATCTTTGTACTGTAATATGATATTTAAATAATACACTGTTGTTAGAACATTGTCAAGCCTTTTTCAAAAGCTATGAATTAAATGGGCATCATTCCCAGTTTCAATTTTAAGCGTGCCAGTGCTACTAGATGTGGCTAATTATAGCCATTTGGGCGAATTATATAATTTGCCGGCTAAAAGGAAAAAATACCTTCAGGGACTGGCATGTTTTGAAAGCGGATCAGTGGTAACCAATACCCATTTCCAATTTAGATAAAGAATGGACACTAATCTATCTCTTTCATATTTAGAAATGACTTTGATATCGTTGGCTATTGTTGAACTTTAGAACAGGAAAATTTTGCAATAAATATGGTTGGACTCACTCTTGACAAGTTGACTCCTAAAAAATTTCCAATTTCGTTATAATTAATATTGATATATTGAAATTTGTGTCTTGAACATCTACTGAGTGTGGACTGGTCTGAGAGAAACTCTCTCTATTGACCATAATATTATGAGGATTTTAGAGTTTAACGTTAAGTTATGCTCAATATTTTAATTCTTGTTGCTTCACATTTATATTTAAAAAGCAGTATATTTTGTTGATCAAATTAGACTAAACTACGTCTCTATTAATTGCCTGAAGTTCAGGCGGAATTTAAACTAAAAGTTCAAAGGCTGTCTGTTTTGTGTCTATCATATTCTATTCTAGTAATAGTGCCTCAAGAAAATCAATCATTGAGCGGTTGATTCTTTAGGAAATTGTAAACGGCATGCAAAGTTCATAGTAATAATAAAATAATAATATATTATGTAAGAATAATTATAATAATGATAATAAGATGATAATTAATAATAAAATAATAATAATAATAATCAATAATAATAATAATAATAATAATATAAAGATAATCAATAGATAATAATAATAATTATGATGAGTAAGTGGATGTAGTGTGAATGATAGTGCTAAAGAAAGGGATCGTGCAAGTGATGAAGAATATGATGAATTAATAATATAATAATTATAATAAATAATATAATAATAATAATAATAATAATAATAATATAATTAAAAATATGGATAATATAATATAAGTGTAGGTGATAGAAATTCTTATGCAGCGTTTTTATTTATATAGTTTTACTTTTTAACCTCTATTCTTTAAATAATTTATTTGCTGTTTCATGTAATGTGTGGTGTAGATACTGATGTAGTATTGATGTTTGTGTGTGATGTCAAAGTGACATAAGAGTGTTGTAGTGTTGATAGTTTAAATTTATTTAGTAGTTGCTGACCGGTTTCGTCCGTAAAATTTCGAGAACATCTTCAATGAGTTTCCGATTTCTAACATTTTGAATAAATCTAATAGCAAGATTTCACAAAATTAAATTCAAATCAGACGTTTAGATATTATTACATTCATATTATATTTAATTAAGTGACCTCATTACGTTAAATTTATGTTAATGTCTGGTTTTAAATGGTTTATGTAGTAAGCCTCAGCTATTTTAGTTTTTGAGCTTCGCATATGAGGAGTGCAAAATTTTGAATGACTGTGAGAGATCAGGTATCAGTTGTTTTGTTATGTTCAGTGAATAGATGTTCGTATATTTTACTAGGTTTAAAGCTGTGCTGGTATGCCTATCTGTTTAATCTATTAGTCGTGACCAATATACATCGATGTACAGTCAGATCGGGACATGCGAATTGGTACGATATTGGTGGATAATGAAAGGGTATCTAGTGAGAGAAGAGGAAAGAACAGTTTCTTTGTTTTGTGTGGCTATAGTTTCTTACAGTTTCTGTTCGATTGGCCTTGTAGATTTAATGTGAGTGTTAACAATGCCGCGTAGGCATTTTTCCTCTTTTATCAAAGTCTTTTAAAAATAAGTTCTTAAAATAAAAATTTAATTGGTGATTTTCAGAGAATTATTACGTATTGTCCGTAGTTATTGTATTAGAGTTGTGATCGTTTTGTTTATTATTTTTTCTCCGTTAAATTTAAGGGTGGTTACAGTTATTCAGTTTCTGTTTAATTCTTTGAACTTAAACATCAAATGATCCCAATCCGAGCACCATTTATAAGCCCTATATATGTCTGTGTTACAATTGAGTTCTTATCTACTTCTGGGGAGTAGGGCTGTAATTAATGGTACAGACCGGATTATCAGTTGGCTTGACAGTGTATGCCTGTAGAAAAGGTTCCATTTCATTAATTTTGATTTTTATATCAAAAAGTAATAATATTAGTTAGAGATGTTTTCAGATGTAAATTTGAGGCAAGAAGGCTTTTCAAAATTATTCAAGTACATCACAGATAAAGTAGCATAAAGTTTAAAATATAAGTGGGGGTCGTTCATCGGCTCATGATTCTTTTTAAAAAACCTCGACGCATTTAAGTGAGTCCTCTCGAATGATATATTTGTAAGTACCATTTTCCAGCTCCGTGCCAATAGTCAGCGAAGTAGGGCCAGAGGTTGAGACCATTGGCACATCCACCCTCCTTTTGCTGTACAGAGAGGGTAGAAAGCTAAGTGAGTGAACAAGAAAAAATGAAGGTGTTTTCTAAATGGCCACTGACCGATTTATAGTAGGTCCTCATATGGTTTTCGGAAAAATTTGTTCTCATGAGGAGGTGGATATATTTAGAATGATAAACATCGTTTAATTGTTATAATTTTATCTTGGTTTCTTACCAACGGTGGGACATTCCGTATATGATAATAATCGATATTATTGGCTATATTTCAACATCCAGAGAAGCAAGCGTTAAATTGTTTGTTAAGTTCAAAATCAGCGAGCTTTATAAAGGTTTTCATCTTAGATTTAACCATAACCCTTGCAATGAAGGTTAGGAAATTGATATTTCTATTAGGATAAGATGCAGCACAATGTCAATGCAAGTGCTCTTGTACCAACACATTGATATTACTCTGAGACGCAGTGGCTCTCTCTCTCTCATCTTTATGTGATGTTTTGGGTGTCCGTAGATATATCCCTCATTGTAATGACCAGTTCTTTTAATTTGTTAGAGATATTTTTGTTTTTAATAGATGTGCTATTTTTTAATATTTATTTTTATTTTTAGCAGATAAATTATTAATGTTTTGTGTGGAAGCATATGGTTATAATCTTGTGTTTCTCAACAGTCATTTGTCCTAAATTGATGTTTTTAAATGAATAGTTCATAACTGGTTTTATTCATAATCGACTAATCCCTCCCTTTGTCTTAGTCTTTTTGAATATGGACTTGGCTTGGGTTTTCTGTATACTGATATGTGTAAGTGTGTTGAAAATAGTATAGCCTTCGATGGTCCTTGCGTTTTAGAGAGAGATTTTTGTAAATATGTATTTGATACTTTAAGAAAACGCGCTTGAGATTTAACAGTTTTTGATTTTGAAGTATGGTCATCATTTTCGCAACAGAGATATGGGTCAAGTTCTAGGGGAGCTGAGTTTTGTGTGGTAAAGGCTATCATCTGGCGTAAATATTTTAGGCTTTTGCTACGTATAGTGTGTTTGTACCAAGAGTTGAGGCCTTAGTTGAGCAAGTTATTTTCATTATGTATTGTGTTAGATTGGTAAGTAGTGATAAGTTATTGAAATAAGAGTGAGAGCTCTCTCTCTCTTTTAGTTGATGAATTTTCTTAAGGCATATGATGCTCAGCCAACTAAGTGAAATGGTGTTCTTGTACCTTGGATTACAGCTCCGTACTTCCCCAGAAGTATTATCTCAGAATGTGAATTGTAGAATAAATAGGTTCATTATATGTCTTTATAAATTTATATTCCATTATTTTGATAGATTTTGATGTTGAAAGTATCAAAGATATTAGAAACAGAAACCCTGGATCAAGCTGG
>JABUQX010096033.1:12500-23476 GCA_015478945.1 Trachelipus rathkii | reverse complement strand
AAACACAATTCCCGGGTCCTTTAACGAGCGAGCTTAATGCGACTCCTCACTGTAACTTAAAGTCTAACTGATTTCGCTCCCTCGATGCCAGCTCCTCCGGCGAGCCGGGCTGACTCATTTCACGGACAATGTGCACAGAAGAGTCACCGCAATTTTTTATTACATATAAATAATAATTGAATTTCTGAACTATAGAGAGCCCTTTTGAGGATGTTCAGGTGCTTATATAGCTTTTTAAACGTTTATTTCACCTCAAGAATATTACGCTAATTTCCTCCCGTTTTTTTTTTTTTTTTTTTTTTTTTTTTTTTTTTTTTTTTTTTTTGAGTAGTAAATTGACATTATAATATACGAAAATTCAAATCTCATTATCACAATAACATTGTTATCAAAATACATAAAAGACCTTTCTTAAATCCCCACCTCGGGGGGGTTTTGACTATTTCTCACTCTTATTACAAACCCTTCCTGTACATTGTGTAAAGGAACATGCGGGAAGTTATTAACTACATTATGTTTGGCAGCTCGTTTCGTCTATATATTAGATAGAGGGAGAAGACGATTTTTTGTTTTTTTTTTTTTTGAAGGATAAGTATCAACTCAACTAACTACTGTCTAATTTCATAAAGAATTATATGCAGAAATAGAGCCCCCCTTTTTTTTTTTTTTTTATTTATTCTATTTTTTTTTTTATTTTATTAGCTATATAATTTATATTTTTTTTATTCTAACCCTATTTTTCTCTTGGGTTCCAGCGTCCCTGTCGGTTATGTTATGAAAAATTCTTACTTTCTTAAATTTTCTACTGCCTCCTTATCCCATGCTTTCAAGAATATAAAAACGTTATTTCTTCTTTTATCACGTAGCACCTGAAAGGGTCCCTAGTTATCTCTTGAAGTTCCCTAACAATATACTGTGATTTTATTAAACACTGCCTTGCCTTGTGGAGACTTTCGGAAACAATATGATTCTTACTTTTTAGTATAAACCTGTGGCCAAAGGCTACGCATTAAGCTACTAATTTCTTCAAATTGCATTTGACCTGACTGTTACTGAGTGCTCCTTCGTGCAACAAGCTTCCTCGGCACTGATAAAGTTCTGCCAAAACATAGAAACTGGAGGACCCCTGTCATGTTAAGGTAATTCTCAAACAGTACAGTGCCAGGCAAAATTTCGACCATGTTTAACCCTTCATCTCCCTATCATTATCATACTCTGAGTGTCACTATGAGAGTTGATCAAGTTTTCTGCCTGGCGTTTGAACGGTTTTGGGAGCTAGGCGTTGTGACAATCTTATCTATGCCGAGTAGGTTACACACGTCATTAAATATTTTGGCGGAACTGGCTTCCTCGATCTGAGATGAGTCTTTTTATTGAGCCACAGAACGGAAAAATTTCGCCCACTAACACATTTAACACCGAGTCGACCGTCGCCTGTCTAAGAGGGTAGGCGAAGGGATACTTACTAAATCTGTCGATAAAAACAAGCAGATAATTAAACCCCATACTATACGGGGCTTTACATAAGTTCCACATAAGGGTGTCAAATTCTCCGAACTTTTCCTTAAATCTCCGAATTCTGGAGAATATCCTTCTTAAGCGCTTTTGTTCTACTTTGACAAGGACATCACAAATCTGCGATAAAAATTCTTTACTCTACTATGCATAAATCTGAAGGCAAAAATCGCTTTCACGGACAGTCAAGGTCACGTTAAATTCCCAATGATTGTGACTTATGTCATTTTCTATGACATCAGTCCACCAGATTTCCGGTACTGAATATTCTAGCGTATGCCTTGGAGATGTCACCGCCAGAAGACAGCTCCTCGCCCTGACTGGTTGATTCCTTTGTAACAGGCCTTTCAAATCACTATCTTTCAGCCCCTTTATAGCGTCCCTTACTATAACCATCAGTCTCCTGTACTCTATAGCTATCTCTTTGAAATCTACACCATCCTGAATTTTCTTCATCATTCCATTTAACCCTTTTTTACTGTAAGTTATAGTATTTATTACCAAAAATCATTGTATATTTTCCATTCAGCTTTGTTAGCTCCGTTGCCTATACTTGTTATTATTTTTTTATTATTCTTACTATTTTCATCTTTTACATTTACTAAATATAAGCTCATTTTTTTTTTATATTATTATTATTATTAGTATTAGTTATTGATTATATTATTATTATTATTTATTATATTATTATTATTATTATTATTATTATTATTATTTATTATTATTATTATTATATTTTTCTCATATTAATATTATTATTATTATTTTATCTTCATTTATTACTATTATTTTGATTATTATTATTATTTTTTATTATTATTATTTATTATTATTATTATTTTTATTATTATTATTATTATTTTTATTATTATTATTATTATTATTATTATTATTATTATTATTATTATTATTATTATTATTATTATTATTATTATATTATTCTATTATTATTTTTTTATTTTGATTATTATTATTTTATTTTTATATATTATTATTTTATTATTATATTATCATTATCGTCGTTTTTATTATTATTATTATTATTATTATTATTATTATTAACACTACTTTCGCTTCTATTATTATTATTATTATTATTATTATTATTATTATTATTATTATTATAATATGCTAGCAAGTCTTGCTCTTTTAACGTGCGATTTAAAGGGCTTAACCCTTCCCATGGAATTCTGAGAATTCCATTCACAAAGCTCCTCCTCAGTGTGTAACTCCCGTTCCATGGCAATTTCCTTTGGCCACGCCCACTCCCCATCTTCTATACAAGCTAGTTGCAATTGCAAATCCCCGGCCTCTATAATCTTATCTCTTTCGTTAGCCAATTCTGTCAAAATTATCGCCAATTTATTTTTAGCCTTAGAGACCAATTTAAACTCAATGTCAAAATTTGCAATGGCGTTTAATAAATTTATTTCCCGAATATTATGAACCTTTGTAGCACTCTTTTTCGTATAAGCCGTGATCAACCCACTGTTGCTGGTACAAATACTGACCTTCCTATTTGCAATTAAGTAAGCATATTTTTGTAAACTGTTATTGACGCATAGTAACTCCTTAACCAACTGTGGTAGTGCCACTTCCACCTCAGTCAGTATGGTACTGTAGAGTGCGAAAATCTTTGTCTGATCATTTTCTTCTCCCATCAGTGCGCTGGCTATAGTGAGCTCGCTCACCTTCGTATATAATAGTAACTCAGTTTTTTCATCAGGGAACGACAATAGGGTGGCGCTCACCATCGCCGCTTTAGCTTCTTGAAATGCTCGGTCTTCTACTCCCCAGGAAATTCTTTTATTGGAGGCGGGTTTCCCTTCAACATTTTATGTTAGGGGTTGCAACAGATTGGGCCGCCCGACTATTGTTAATCGGCAAAAGTTATATAGACCGAGGAATGCTCTAAGTTGTTTGATAGTTGTTGGCTTTGCAACATTCACCACTGCATCGATTTTCTCCTTACTAGGCCTAATTCCCTTCTCGCTAATATTGAAACCTAGAAAATCTGTTTCTCCGACTGCAAGTACACATTTTTTTGGGTTCATATAAATTTTCATATACTTTAATCTCTCTAAAACTTTCTCCAACATTGCAACATGTTCTTCAAGAGTCGAACTGGCAATTAAAATGTCATCTAAATAAACAAAAACATTCCTTAAATCTCCAAGCAAGATTGACATGAAGCGCTGAAAGGCACTAGATGAACACTTGTGTCCTTGTATTAAATAGTTAAAACTGTAGTTACCAAAAGGACAAGTAATAGTGAAATATTTCTTTGTTTTCTCGCTGATTGGCACGTTATAGTAAGCTTGCCGAATATCGAGCCGTGTTAGCAACTTGCAATGTTGCAATTGCACTAAGATATCTTTAATCTTAGGCAGAGTAAAATTGTCAGAGGTTGATCTCTGGTTTAATAACCTCAGATCAACGACTAAACGAACTCTGCCATCCGGCTTTGGCAAAAAACTAGTTGGGAAACCCCAATTGCTTCTCCCCCGCGAAATGACCCCCGCGTCCAATAATTTATTGATTTCCTCCTTTGCTCTCTCAAAAAGATGTGGAGCTATGCTTCTACTCCCCAATTGTATCGGCGAGCCGCTGACATTCACGTGGTATGGGTAATTTGCCGCCAACTCGCACAAAATTTCTTCCTTCAAAGGACATTCTTCTCTCTCCCCTCCCCCCTCATCAACAGTGCAATCTTCAACCCCCCTCCCAATAGTACAATCCTTACCCCCCCTCCCCCCTCCCCTATAGTTTCATTACCATCAAGTTGTGAATGAGCGACAAAGCCATTCTCACAGCTGTCAAAATAAGCCACGCCTCCTTTCTTCCTGTACTTTGTACAGATAAAGCGCCATCTTTTGAGTTGATCATTCTTTAAATCTAAATTAGGTGCTTCATAGGGATTTAAGAACAAGACTTGGTACTTCCTAATCAAATCATTAATTAATTCATATTCGCAAAGCGGTATATTTAAAGAGACAGCGGTTAAGGGGAAGATAGAATTTCGAACATGCTCCGAAAAATCAAAAGCCTCATTACTAAGAGAGATACTACGTTTCGTGCTGGGATCTAACAAATAATGGCACCTAAAGTCAATAATGAATCCGTGTTTTTGAGAAGGCATACGAGAACATTAAATTTATATCTGCAGGAGCACTGCACATTTGTAAAGTCTATTTAACCCCAAATCAATTTCAATTACCCTTTTAGTATAAATATTCATGCAACCTCCATTTGCGGCTCTGGCAGTGCCAATAACTACACCCCCCTTATCTAATTCAGACGCCATCACCAGGTCCAGGCAACTTCCGGTGTCTAGCAAATAAGATTCATTGTTAGTTTTATCTGAAATATAATACAATTTATCGAAAACTACCTCTCTAACAGCTGCAACGATATTAGTCGAGTGCCAGAACTCCTACTACACACATTTACAAATAAGCACATGCATTATCTTAAAATTAAATATCCCCTCATGGGCTTAATCGGAAGAAGAAGAACTCCTTCATCTACTAAAACTAATACAAATTCATTTTCAGAAAGGGTATTTCGCCCCCTTTCTTAATTACAAGTTCATTTTTATTATTCTTTTTGTTAACAAGTATGGAGTCACAAGTCTGAGTCGCCTCTCTTCCCGCCTTCTCCCCTGTGATAGGAGTGGGGGAGCAGGTCGACTCCGTTGGGGGAAACAGCGACTCATTCACAAAGCTATTGTTTTCAATGTAATCATAAGAATTTACAAAACCGTCATTGCCATCACTATGGCTATCATTCCTAATTCTACAATCATTATTATTATTATTGTCATTATCGTTATTACTCTCATCATGCATTGAGTTACAATGTAAAGTCGAAGAGGACTCCTGTGGGGGAGAGGTTGACTCAGGTGGGAGAGAAGCTGACCCACAAGAAGTCCCTGCCTCAGTCAATTGAGTCACCCTCTCATCATTAAAACCTTCGATTTCAGATGCATTGTTAATTACCCCCTCTCGCCCTTGATTATTTTTACAAGTAATATTTCTATTCCACTTAAATCTATTAATATAATTAACATTTCCATCATACCCACGATTAGATGATTAATTACAATAGTACCTAAAATATGCTATTACTATATATTGGGCCATTAAGATTAGCATCTCATTCTTATTATAAAATATGTATTATTGATTAACACGATCATTATTATTATAACCATTACTGCTATAATTAAATTTTCTTACCATGGTGATTATCTATAAGTAAAAAAATTGTCCCTATACATAGTTAACTGTAATTACCATTATTATGATTATGACTATAATTTCTACCGTTATTATGACTATCATTATAATGATGCCTTCTACCATAGTTAAAATTAATATTTCCCCGCCCAAAATTAAGGGTTTCACCCCCAAAAAGGGGGGCTTAGCCCAGAATGGCAGGGCAAACAATCACAAAAATATCTACTTACAAAAGCGTCATTCCCCCACCTATTTACCCCCATCTGGCCCGGGAGTCGCCTCACGGACCAGCCTTTCCATTTTTTGAAATGTTGAAGTTCTGTTGTGGGATTGGGGGATTTTTGCGGGGTTGCGATTCAAGGTGTGACATTGGACAACTATCGACCTCACATTTACAATGAACGGTTGGCAAGAATTTTCTCTATTGGAAACTACAAAGACCTCATGTACTAGGGGCCCAGCAGCAACGTGTTATATGGCTGATCGGTCTTTGAAATCCTTTCTCTTGAATTTTGCAATCATTGTTGGGGTGGGGAATTCTTCGCCATTCTGCACACATCGTCTTAGCGAGTTCTATTTACGCTTTTTGGTGAGTGACCTATCTCTTTCAGTGAATTTTTCTATGAGAGATTATTAGAACCGACTTATTTCTTCTCATCTTGTGCTGAAGTCTCCGTTTAGGTGCTTGGTGACTTTCTCTTCTGTTGATCGGACGGCGTTCACAGGCTGCCATTCGGTTCTCCCCCCCGCGGGGTGGCGAGCGCACCGTTTTGGAGAGAAAAATTGTTAAAAATGTCAGTCGGCAATTTCAATTAATTCCTCAAAATCATGGTCTTCCTGTCGTCTGAGGAGATCTGTTAATGCTTAGGCAATCGTAGAGAAAGAGTCTCTTAATAAATTTTGCATCGTTTGCCCGTTATCGGAATCGAAAGTGGATAATCGAGGCATTTCTTTTATTCGTAAACTTCATAATCGGATGGGAGCTCTCCCTCTTCATTCCTGATTGAAAGACTTCTTCTATCTGCGTTCTTACGATGGTGCATAGATTTTTTCTATTACCTTTACTAGTTTAGTATAACAATCGTGCTTTTAGGGAAGTTTCAACGAATTTGTAATCTTGCTTGGTAATTTTTGATGCCAAAAGTCTTACCCTCTCCCTCGGATCGATGATTTCATTAAGGTTAAAGATCATTGTCGTCTGCCGAATCCATTCTAATGCATCAAATTCGTTGAAGGGGGGGATAGCATTGAGGGGGAGATTCTTCTTTCTTCCTTTTCTCCCTAAGAGAGTGGGGGAAGGGTGACTCCTCACCAGGTTTGCTGCTTCATGCTCTCCTTGGATCTCGCTGTCCGATTCTGTTTCGTATTGTGACTGCGTCACGTTCATTTACTCCTTCGTCGGGGGACTTCTGGGGGAGTGTGATGGGTCTGAGTGATGAACCGAGTCACGCATAGCTATGGTTTCCTCTTCGTTTGAAGCCCTGGGTGATTTCTTTTTCAGGACTCTGGCATTCTTTAACGGTTTTTTCTCTTTTTTTTTTTTTTTTTTTTAGGGGAAAGTTTAAGCCCTATTGGGATAGGGTTTCTTGTTTCACTGCTTTTTCGGGGGATTTTTGAACTGTTTTTTTTTTTTGTTTTTTTTTTTTTTTGTTGTTTTTTGTTTTTAGATTGGCACTTTTTTTTTACTTTACTTTTTTATTTAGGCACTGTTTGAATTTAAAGTTCACTGTTTGACACTCTTCAGATCAGTTAGGTATCGGGAGTTCAATGTCACTTCTGAGGGTACCATTTCTTTTGATCAATCATTGAAGAATTAATACAGTGGTAATAAAAAGGAATAATTACTTCTTATCTTTATTTTTAAAATTAAGTAAATCGAATAGTAAATGATGATATCAATGTTAAGAACAATTTAAAATGCAATCAATTCATTAGTTAACCCAATAGGCCAGTTCACAGTCATTAATAAGATTAGTGAAAGCTAACACTATAATTCTATAATCAAAACACAATTCTCCGGTCCTTTAACGAGCCGAAGCTTAATGCGACCTCTCTTCATGTAACTTGAAGTCTAACTGACTTCACCTCCCTCGAATGCCAGGCATTTTTTTCCGGGCAGCATCCAGGGTGACTCGTTTTCACGACAATGGTGCCACACAGAAGAGTCACCGAATATTTTTATTACATAATGAAATAATAATTAAATTTTAACATATAGAGAGTCCCTTTTTTGAGTGATGTTACAGGTGTATATAGCTGTGTACAAAGCTATTAGGAGAGGTGTACAGGATTATCGTGAGGACAGGGAGAAATCCCGTCCTCACATATATATATATATATATATATATATATATATATATATATATATATATATATATATATATATATATAATATATATATATATATAATATATTATAATATATATATAATATATATATATATATATTATATATATTATATATATATATATATATTATATAATATATAACTGGTTCAGTAGTTCTTAACTACAAATAAATTGGCAACTATGGCTCTGAAGATTTTCAACTTCTGCAGCGCTCGAGCTGAACCTCCTGGGAAAACATGGATCACAAGGAAAAAGACGTGTAAAGAGGACGTGTAGATATTAGTTTACGGTGTTTTAATTACAAAAATTAATAAGTGTGTTTTTCTTCCTTATAAAATCATGCTTTTATTATCGCACTAAAGTTTACTTTGCAAATAAATTTACGAACATCCACCAGCCGGCGAAAAGTCGTTAGCGCAAAGTTTTCGCATAGCGCATATAGCGCTAGGCGCATGATGTGACAAAATATAGCGCATAGGCGCTAAGCGCACTAGGTCCGGCGGCATAGGCGCATAGGCGCAGGCGCACTCAAAAAAATTATAGGCGCGCCCAGCTCTGCAAAATATTTGGTTTTGGCTGTCATGTATGACAGCTTGTAGTGTCAAGGATTTTGGTTTTGGCAGACATGTATGGTATCTAAGTGTTTTTTATTTATTTTTTATTTTTTTTATTTTTTGTCATTCATGTATGAAAAACAGCTCGTGGTGTCAAAGTTTTTGGTTTTGAGAGTCATGAATGACAGCTTGTGGTCATGTTTTTTGGTTTCGGCAGTCATGTATGAAAGTATGCGGTGTAAAGGTTATTGGCTTTGGCAGTCATGTATGAATGTATGACAGCTTGAAGTGTCAAAGTTTTTGGTTTTGAGAGTCATGTATGATGGTTTGCGCAATCAAGGTTCTTGATCTTGGGGTCATATATAACCATTTGTGCAGTTAGGGTTCTTGGTTCTTGGTGTAGAGAGTAATTTAAAATTCTTTATCAATCGAGTCTTTTTTTTTTTTGAATTTGGAGTCATATATGACTGATTGTGGAGTAAAGACTTTTAATCTTGAGCAGGGCTGCTGATTCGGAGGAGAATTTTTTTTTTTTGGTGGAGCTGGAGGAGAAGCCGGATAAAAAAAAAAAACAACTAATTTTACTCTACAAAACAAAAGTTTCCTGAGCCAGACTCGGAGTCGGAATCAGATATTTTAAAATGTTGAAGTCGGAGCCCTGAGTTGGAGTCGGACAAAAAAAATAAAACAAAAACAAAAAACGGCTCCGCATTCTTGGTCTTGAGGGCCATTTAATAAATTTTGCCGCAAAGGATACTTCGTCTTGAGAGTTATACACGACAGTTTGTCCAGACTATGACCCATGGTCTTGAAATTCATATAAAGAGTTCATGCAATCAAAGTCCTTGATCTTTAAAATCATATATGACAGTCTCTTTAGCGAAGGTCTACAGAGTCATGTATGAAACTCTTCGAGTCGTTTCTTGGCTTAGAGCTGTTTGTGTTATAGACTTGAACTTAGTGGGTTTTTTATTATAAGCCTACTTTTTAAATAATTAATTGCATTGCCCTTCAGTAATAGCATATATATATATATATATATATAATATATATAATATATTATATATATATTGATATATGATATTATAATATTATATATATATATATATTATATATAATATATATATATATATATATATATATATATATATATATATAAAGGTAAATGTGTGCATGTATGTGAAAATTGAAGGGAAATACGTTTAAAGAAATATTTGCGAGCAACAAGTGTGAAGAGACTTTAAAGGAATATTTCATATGACACTCGACTTGAATATTAAAATGACTCTTTCTTAAAATGTTTCCGTCCACCTTTCTATTTGATGTTCTATCGGTCTTTCTCTCTTTGACAGTTCCGTCTTCTTCAATTTTACAGCTTACTCAATGACATGTTTTAATTATTCTCTCTCTCTCTCTCTCTCTCTCCCTCTCTCTCTCTCTTCTCTCTCTTTTCTCTCTCTCCTCTTCTCTCTCCTCTCTCTCTACTCTCACTCTCTCTCTCTTCTCTCTCTCTCTCTCTCTCTCTCTCTCTCTCTCTGATGACTGTCATTTCATTCATCTGTATAACTTAGAGCTGTCTGTAGATCTGTCTATAAGTTCTAGTTGTGTCTATCTTTTTTTTCCATTTTTAAGCTAACTGTTTTATCCAAAATACATCTGCCTACATTTTCTATCTATCTATCTATCTATCTATCTATCTATCTATCTATCTATCTATCTATCTATCTATCTATCTATCTATCATGTATCTATCTATCTATCTATCTATCTATCTATGGCCGACCTGAATTGATTCTTCTAATTTAAAGGTGTTTAAATCACAGAGAGTAGACAAAATGGATGCCGGAAGAGTGTCACAGAATAAAATAGTAGAATAAATGAAAGATTGAGCATAGTGGTTAAGTCTGGGACGAGATAATTGATCAGAAAAAGGAATGCGACTGTGTAAGTAGACAACCCGCACGAGTTCTCCTCATAGGAGGAGGTATGGGACTAGAGAGTTCAAAAGAGTCGTATTTATTGAATTATTAATTGAATTAATAATAAGATTGATGTAATAGGTCTACAGTAAAAGGCTGCAAATGTTGCAATAATTAATGAAGAGAGAATGCAAGACCGTGTTCCAGAATAAGCAAGCAATTCCGTGGCTGAACAAACTCTCATCACCGGTGGTCGCCAACCCTCTTCACAGGAGGTCACAACCCAAATCGCAGGAGGTCACCAACCCCTATCATAGGAGGCCACTAACTCCCATCACAGGTGGTCGCCAACCCCCATCACAGGAGGTCACCAACCCCTATCACAGGAGGCCACTAACTCCC
>JABUQX010096033.1:0-7500 GCA_015478945.1 Trachelipus rathkii | reverse complement strand
CAGACAGATATTATTTTCAATACCTGTATGATGAGATTAATGCCAAATACAGTTACAAGCTTGGAGTAAAAAAATAAATGCTAGTCAAAATGAAAAACCATTTTCTAATAACCACTTTAAAGAAATATGACATCACTTTATTGTTATGAAAAATTTTTAATCTTCTACTAAACTTTTTTGGACTGAATTTGCTTGACTTTTTATTTTTTCTTTTCCTCTATTATCCCCTTTTGTCCTGTTACAACCAATCAATTAGAATTAAGGCCAATATAGGCTAGCTACTCGTATACTTAATTTTTCTAAATAAAATCAAAATTAAAAAAAAAGTATAAACCAAAATATTGCTTCATTAATTCAAGTAGCTATATTTTTTTAAATCCATTTTTTTTTTTTATAAAAAACAAACCAATTTACTAAGTTCCATAACAGAAATAAAACCTTTGAAACTTACAAAACTACATCATACAACTTTCTCTTTTCAAACTTAACAAACTACTTATCAAACTTAACATAAGAAAATATGCCTGAAAATGAATTCATGTACAAATATGTAAAATTCTAACCAAGCGGTAGGGAATATGATCTATTAATTTTATATTAAGTTTGTAAAGCTCTTCACTTTTTATTTTTAATTTATTAAAGTACCTGTCAAAAAAGCTTTTGTTACAGGTTTCAAAGAATGCCAAGAAACATATTCTGAAATAATGCTGGTGTAATTTTTTTTTCTATGTGCGGAGGTTGTAATGTTTGATGATGATGTGTGATTTACTATGGTATGTACACTTTAACAAACCTAATCATAACCTAAACTAAAACTGCTAGAAAAAGAATATGGTATTAAATTTTATGTTACTGTATGGTATTTGAGAATCTGGCAGCGGCGTTTTTTAGTTAATCTTCTCTTACATGGAGTGAAAATAAATGATTGAAAAAAAATATTTGATATTTTTCATTCATATTGGACGCTAAACTGTTAAGCTACCAAAACTTTTATTTCTGGAAAGAATGTCAGAAATAGTTTCTGCATACCGATATTTTTTATGCTTTACTTACTACATATTACTATGCGCTTGAATTGTTATAAAAATCAGTAGTTGCCATGCGTTCTGTCTGACTATTAACCTTTCTTTACCTATGGGAACAGTTGTATTTTTACTCCAACAAAGGTTCAAGGTCGCCCAATATTGACCTTGAATGTAAATGTTTAGTATTTTATTATTAAAAATTTAATTATGCTTACATTTAATTTAATAAACACTTTCAGCCCTATTTTTTTGTGTAGATTAATTTAAAAACCTATATTTCTAGGGGTAAAACTGTGAATACACATAAAAATATCAATTGTTTTTTAAATTAAATAAATAATTCAGAATTAATTTATGGTTATAAAGCAAGCTAGCCACCCCTATTTTTTTTTTTTATAAAAACAAAAACATTTTCATTACGCTCCACTACTTAATCAAAGGTATTATATATATATATATATATATATATATATTATATACTATATATTATATAATATATATAAGATATATATATATATATATATATAATATGTATATATATATATATATTTATATAATACTATATATATATTATATCATATATAGATAATATATATTAATATATATATATATTATATAGATATATAATATATATTATATAATACTAATATATATTATATATATTATATATATATATATACCGTTAAAACGGGGCAATTCCAGGTCCAAAATCAGAGGTACTCAAAATGCTAAGGTTTATGGAGACTATTCTCTATTTTTCTTTTTTTTTTTGGTTTTTTTTTTTGACAAATTTTTTTTTTTATATTTAAATTGTTATCCTTTTTTCCTTTTTATGGAAGAAATTAGAAATAATTTGTATAATATATAATATAGATTAATTTTTAGAAAGCCGATAAGTAGAACGTGGACCGAAATTGCCCCACGATTGGGGGGTGGGGCAATTCGGTCCACTTTAATTTTCACATCCCTAAGAAAGAAAACCTTCCTCAATTAAAGTGTTTGTTTTTAATTTATAAATTATGATAAGTCAGGTTTTCATTTTTAAACAAATGGTATTACAATATTATTTTTAATAGGAAAATTGAGTCGAAAACGTAATAAAATGTCCTCGAGTTTTGCCGTTCGTTTCTTCTCAAACTTATTCGGCAAGAATCCTTTTAAAAAAGGTCGCCTAACGTATAGGGATATTTCCTTAATCTGTAAGGTTTGCTATTTTTTTCTTTTTTTTTCTGTATTATACAGAATTAAGGAAAATCTGTACGTTTGCGTGAGCCCGTTTTTTTACAGATTTTGCAATGAGCATATGTTGACCAAAAAAATGAAACCTCCAAGCTCAAGCGTTTTTTTAGGTCTCTTTTTTTTTTTAAACATAACTTTTGAAATTACAATAATTATTTTTTAAAAAGGAAATTGGGTGTGAAAGCTAATATAAAATGTTATGAGGTTTCGCTCTCGTTTTGTTCAAACGCAAAATCGTAATAAAAAAAAAAAAATGCTCACCAAACGTAAGGAATTTCCTTAATTCTCTTTGTATTCTATATTACACAGAATAAAGGAAATTTCTAAGAAATTGCCGCGTTTTTTTTTTTTTTACGATTTTCGCGCGTAAGATTTTTGACAAAACCGAAAACTGTAAATGTTAATAATTCCGTAAGCCGTTTGCAATTCTTTTTAAATTTTATATACACAGAAATTTTGAAAGGAAATTTCCTTTTACGTTTCCGCTGAGCGTTTCTTTTACGAATTTGCGAAGATGTTTGACAAAAAAACACGAACGGGGCCAAAAAAAACGGGGCCGGGGCCTTTTTTTATTTTGAAACAAAAAAAACGAATGCACAAACTCGGAGCGTTTTAGGGGCATATTACGTTCTTCGGTAAGAAACTCAATCAAGAACGAAAACTTGCTTAAGGGTCTGGCAACATTTCATCATCAGAGAATCCCTTTGTATCCTGCCGTGTTACTTTTGCGTCAGTGTGAACCATTCTTGCTGAAAAAAATTTGTATAGGTTAATTAGCCCTAAGTTGTGTGGAAAAACTTTACCTACCCATCTTACTGCTTAAAAGTTTAAAAAATTATTTGAAATAAAATTATCTTTCTAAATATTTTAATGTAATTGTTTTTAACATAATAAAAATTTACATCAATGAAGATTCTTCCAATGACTGACCGAATTGCGCCCACGGCAAATTTTTTAAACCTGCGACCGAATTGCCCCATGTTACAAAATTTTTTATTGATAAAACATTCCTTAAAATTTGGGATTTAGGAAATTCAAGATAATGAAGTATATAAACACTCTTGCATTTCAAAATTATGAGTACCAATAATGTAGAATACAATTCAATTATTTTGACCTGTATGTTTCTTAGCAATAAGCCTAAAATTTTCCCGATTATTTTAAATGTTCCAAGAAAAAGAAAAAAAAAAAAAATCACAAAATTAATGGACTTAAAAGGAAGGTTTCATAACAAATACTAGAACCTTAGACATAAAAGAACATTATTTTACATCGTTAAAGATATATTATCTTACATCGTATAGGCTATTTGAGGCCACTGGACCGAATTGCCCCACGTGTACCGAATTGCCCCACGCACCAATTACCCCGTTTTACGGGTTATTATATATATATATATATAATATCATATAATATATATATATAATATATATATATATATATATATATAATATATAATATATATATATATATATAATATATATAGCGTCGCGGCCAGGTGTGACTTGGACCACTTTCTTTAGCGGTAAAACTCGGTCTCCCGACTTCCTCCTAATGCCCCACTTCTTTTGGAATTTTTTTTCTGAAAATTCATAGGCCCTAATAGTAGGGTAATAAGACAACAAAAAAAATAATAATCTTTTAATTCTAACACTACTAATAGCATTTAAAAAAGATTTTAAAACAATAAAGCTCATTCAGCCTGCAACCCTGGACCTTTTAGGATGGGTGATCGGACCACCATTGAGCGCGGTGAATCGGGGTACCATCCTGCTAAGGAAATTTTATCCTCTCTTTTATGTATAAATTCAAAAATTTAATACTTTAAATTTTACTTAATATAATAATTGTTAATCATAATAAAATTAGTAATAAAGGTTTAATAAAATGTCAAATAAATGATAAACATTAAAAGAATGAAAAATAAGTGTGGTTCTGATTCACCCCTTCTCCGCCCCTCAAAAAAATTGACACTTTTTGAAATATGAAAAGTATCGTATTTTTATATATATAAATCTTCATTTTTATGGGTTAAATTTTTTACTGTACTTCATATAAGTAACTATTTATTATATTATAAAAATTAAAATTATATGTAATAAAAACCATTTGTAAAAATACATAAAATACGAAAAAAAAAGCAATGGTGGGTCCGGATTTACCCCATAATGCAATTTATTTTTATGGGCAGGGTGAACCAAAGGCAAATAATTCAGCATTTGTTCTTTCTTATTCACACAGATAATTTGGAATAATTTAAAGTTTTTTAAAGCAACGATAACTCCGAGTGTTATACTCTTGAAAAAAAATAACTTCAACAACTCACCCACAATTTTTCATCTCTTCTATCAAGCATTATTAAAAAAAAAAACATCATTTTTTTTTTTTTCCAAAAGTGAAATATGGATATATCCTTTTTGCTACCCTAAGTTTATTAAAATTTTTAAATATATTAAAAACTCTCTAGAATTAAAGATACGATGATCTAAATAAAACTTGTAGTACTACGCGTGGCTATTAAATGGTAAAATAAATTTTTTCTATTATTTTTTATATTTTATTTAGAGTGGCACCGAATCACCCCTCTAAAAAGGTGGCCCAGTCACCCTGCCCCATGCTATTATATATATATATATAATATAATATATAATATATATATATATATAATCATATATATATATATATATATATATATATTATATAATATATATATATATATATATAACTATATATATATATATATATTGGCTTTGCCGTGAGTGTGGTTGACAAAAAAAAAAAAATTATTATATATATATATATATAATATATATATATAATAGATATTAATAATATATATAATATATATATATATATATATATATATATAATTTTTTTTATATATAATAAATATATATATATACATAATTCATTATATATATATATATATATATATATATATATATATATATATATATATATAATATATAGAGAGAGAGCAGACGAGAGAGATAGAGGGAGATGAGAGAGAAAGGAGACGAGAGACTGGCCGGATCCTATCTAGACGACGAGTCCCTAGTATGTCCTAATCCTATCTGATGTGCGAGAATCCGACTCCTCGAGGTGAAGATGAGATGAATAAATACACGAGAATAAAACACACGGACTCCGCAATTTAAGAGACCGGTCCAAGCAAAGAGAGTATCTCAAACAATTCCTTTATCTCAAATTTCTTCGTACGTTTTGGCCTGAACGAAAGAGAGAGAAGACGAGAAAGAGAGAAAAGAGAAGAACAAGCAAAAGTAGAGAGGAGAGGAGACGAGAGGAGAGAGAGAGAGAGAGAAGAGAGAGAGAGAGAGAGAGAGAGAGAGAGAGAGCAGAGAGAGAGAGAGAAAAGAGAAAGAGAGATGAGAGAAGAGGAGAGAGAGAGAGACGAGAGAGAAGAGGAGAGAGAGAGAGAGAGAAGAAGAGAAGAGAGAAAGAGAGAGAGAGAGAGAGAGAGAGATGAAGAGAGAGAGAGAGAGAGAGAAGAGAGAGAGAGAGAGAGAGAGAGAGAATATGACCAGAAGCTTGCCACTAAACAATTCTAAAAAACTTAAGTTAACTTAACTTTTCTTAAAACTTTGAAAGTTTTTTGAACTTAGAAAATATTTTTCAGAAAATATTTAGTTCTAATATTAATATATATATATATAATAATTCATATTATATATATATATATAATATATATATATTATATAGATAATATATAGAAAATATTTATATATATATACTATAATATATATATATATATATAAGGTAATAGTTGAGTATAGTTCAATCTTATCAAAATTTTTTCTGATAATTTTTTTTTAATATCTCTCTCATTTATAAATATATTCCCTCAAATTTTTTTTTTTTTTTTTTTTTTTTAAATTCAGCTTATGACTCATTAAGTTTAGGTTATGATGAGTTTTGTTAAGTATACACAGAAAATATGTTTGATTTACAAAACTCATCATAACCTTACTTATTTTTCGAATATAAAAAGAAATAATGGTAACTACTGAGTTTAACAAATTCTGACAAAATATCGATATTTTTTTATGATAATCGTTTTTTTTATATCTTTCATCCCCATATAAAACTAAAACAGTGGTGTCAAACCTCTCTCATATATAAATATAATCAATCTACCCCCAAAATTTTTTGTTTAAATTGGTTTTAGGACCTATTAAGTTTAGGTTATGATAAGTTTTATTAATTATACACAGTAAATCTGTGTCTACTTAACTAAACTCATCATAACCTTACTGATTTTTTTAATGTAAAATTTATTTTTTTATTAACATTTGGCAACGTTATTTCTAGTAATATCAAAACATTGATTGATTTTTTAAAAAAATATCGATTTTTTTTGAATCTGTTGAACTCAATAATTACACAATATATGAAAACAATGACTTACGTTACTTATAAATATATGGTAATCTTGACAATTTTTTTTTAATAAGTGGCAGAAGTGCTTCATACTCATTTCAAATCATCCAATTATGTTAAAAAATATTAATTTTTCAGATTGAACTATATATATATATATATATATATATATATATATATATATATATATATATATATATATATATATATATAATATATATATATATATATATATATATAATATATATATACTAATATTGCCTAAAAGAGAGTTTGCAAGCTTTTATTGTTTTCTTGAATGGATAGGAAAAATATTAATAAATAAAAACAATTATTGGGAAAAAATAAAAATGTCACATTATGCATATCTCCACAATTGCCCATTTCTGGTTTCTATAATTATTATTACTTTCGTTTGACTGGGAGTCTTGATAGAGCCATGCTGCTTCTTATACTGTCTCTATTTTCTAATGTTCTCAAAATCTACTTAAAAAAACTGAGGCCCTAGGCTACTCACGCATGCATTGCCAATAAAATGGTAATAGGCCTATAAGGACAGGGAAATGTATTAAGGACTTAAAAATAAACTTAGGCCTATATTCTTATGCAACGTAACACATATCGTCTACCACAATCAAGTTATATAACTTTGACAAATGTCAAGTGCCAACACTGTACTGCGGACTTCGCTTACGCTATTTTCTTTCTATCGCTCTATTGTCTTGTAGTCGTAGCTCAAGAATCAACATCAAACAAGTGAAAGGTACAAATATCAAAGGAATTATTTGCTGACCGTCTCGCTGTGCTTTTTCTTTCTTTTTTTCTTGTCAATTCTCTT
>JABUQX010096032.1:45000-48954 GCA_015478945.1 Trachelipus rathkii | reverse complement strand
CATACTTGGTTCCGTGCCCTCAGTTGGTGTTTAACCGTTTTCGCATTTATCGTGAGAAACGCTTTCGCGTTTCGTGCGCCGCTTCATATATATATATATATAAAGGAATCTGCTTAGAATAATAGACTAGGGTGTTTTTTGTAACTGATGAAATGGATGTGTAGAGAGTCTTTGGAACACTTTGAAAATCTGCACAATATTAACACTGAAATGATGTGTTAGATGAATTAATGTGGTTTGATGGTGCAAGAAGGAATAGGTGATTTGGGCTGAGGTTATTAGTAAGAGGAGGAGGTAATGGGTAGGGTGAAAGTTGAAGAATGGTAAATCTGCAGGTATAGATGAAATTACTAGTGAAATGATCAGAGACCTGTGGATAATTGGATTTTGAAGTTGTGTAATAAAGCGTTTATGGAGGGGTATAGTTCAAGGGATTGGAGAGGCAGGTATAGTTCCGAGGGATATGGGTAAGGGAGAAAAAAACTGTAGGAATTATAGGGGAATTAGTTTATTGAGTATTGTAGGGAAGATATATGCTGGTATTTTGGTCGAAAGGGTGAGTCTAGTGACAGAAGGACTGATTGGTGAAGAACAAGGTGCGTTTAGGAGTGGAAGAGGATGTGTGGATCAAATCTTTACATTGAAACAAATGATTGAGAAAATGAGGGAGAAGAAGAATAAATTATATTTAGGTTTTTATGGATTTACAACAGGCGTATGATAGAGTTAATAGGGAAGCTTTATGGCAGGTATTAGTGATATATGGTGTTGGTGGTAGGCTTCTGAATGGAATCAAAAGTATGTATGACGATAGTGAAGCATGTGTAAGAATAAATTGTGTCAATGGTGATTGGTTTAGGATTAATAGTGGAGTGAGACAGGGTTGTGTTATGTCTCCTTGGTTATTCAATTTGTATATGGATGGGGTTATGAAGAATTCGAGGTGGGGATGGCAGGAAATGGGGTTAGAATGACGGAGAATGGAGATGAGTGGAGGGTGCCCTACCTATTATATGCGGATGATTTGGTTCTCTGTGGCGAATCTGAAGAGAGTTTGAGAAGTTTGGTAGAGATTTGGCAGGGTATGTAAAAGGAGGGGTTTGAAAGTAAACGTAGATAAGAGTAAGGTTATGGTTGTGAGTGAGGACAGTCCTCAGTGTTGTTATGTTAGATGGTGAGCAGCTGGAGCAAGTGTCTGAGTTTAAATATTTAGGGTATGTGTTGGATGAGAAGGGAACGGATGATGCAGAGTGTAGTAGGAAAGTTGTGAATGGCAGGAAGGTTGCTGGTGCAATTAAATCGTTGGTGAATGTAAAGGGACTAAGTCTTGAATGCGCTAGAGTCTTACATGAGGGTATGTTGTTACCTGTGTTATGTATAGTAGGGAGACTATGGTCTGGAATAGAAAGTAAGATCTAAAGTTCAATGTGTTCAGATGGACAATCTTAGGGGCATGCTAGGTGTGAAAAGAATTAATAAAATGAGGAATGAACGTATTAGAGAGTTGTGTGGTGTGAAGAAAAGGGTAAATGAGAGAATAAATGAAAGTATGTTGAGATGGTTTATAGTCCATCTGAGAAAGGATGAATGATAGTCAGGTTGGTTAGCGGATGTATAGTGGAAGTGTGTTGGGAACCGACCGGCTGGGAGACCGAGAAGAAGAAGTGGATTGAGTCGGTAGTGAGCAAATGTCTGAAGGAGAGAAATGTGAGAGGTTTGGCAGAGGCGAGAATAAAGGTGCATGATAGGAGAGAATGGCGGGGTTTTGTATGGGGGCATGGTTGTGGCCCACCTGGGCCAAGGGATGAACCCTTACATTGACGATTTACCATAGTGAGGGTCCGTCGCGGTCCCATGAAGCTTTAGGGTGGATTTTCTGTCTGTGACGAGCTTTCACTAATTAATGGTACAGAGGGGGCGGTAAGGCTGGGCTTTCTTTTCGACATTTGTCATATTCTCCTACTGCTTTTGATGCTTGTAGCTCCCTACTCACCAATCTAGATAAAAAATAAGATATGGTGAAAAAAAAGAAAGAAAATATATATATATATATATATATATATATATATATATATATATATATATATATATATATATATATATATATATATATATATATATATATATATATATATATATATATATATATATATATATATATATAATGACGATAGTGAAGCCTGTGTAAGAAGCTTTGCCGAACTATTCGGGCCGAATATTGAGCTTTATAAACAATAAATTACGTCAACATAAGGGAAAGTTATTTCAATTTAAAATTGAAATTTTAATAACTTATTTTCCAAAAATATAAAAATATAGCCAAATTTTGTAGCCAATATGGCGAAAATCTTTGTCATTTGTCAGATCCTATAAGGGCCTTTGACATTTTTCAATATTCTAAAAAATAGAATTCATTTAGTGATACGGGATAATGGACGAAACATGGTAGCTGGTATAAGGGAGAGTTGCTATCAATTTCATATTTTATTCACATGTTGCAACTATGCATTCACGATTCAATATTATATCAGAAGTGTTAAAGGTATTTTATTTACTTGCAGAAGCATATCCTCTCATTTTCACCATTCAGCAATGGCAGCTGCAAAGCTTAAAGTTCCCCTATCCATATACGCTGCTGAATGCAATCAAAAAATGTTGACTGATTTTCAGTGAAAATTATTCCATTTACTTGAGCCATTTGACAAAATTACTAAACAAGCATTAAACGTGGTAACAGTCGCCCAAGTGATCATTTCCATTTTAGCAATAAATCTATTTTTAAATAAGGCAATTAAAGCAAAAGCTTCAGTGGAATAATTACACTCGTTGAAGAGCTTAAGAAATCAGTAGAAAAAAGACTTCCTAAGTTTCTATGTGATAAATCTTTGTGTGTAGCTACTTTCTTAGATCTGCGATTCAAGCTAATTTTTCAACATGAATCAGATGAATCAGTAAAAAATATGGTCGTTGAGGCCATGGAAAGAAATGCGAAAATTTAGCTCTGACTCTTCTGCTGACGATGATTCACGTAGTGGGAAAGTGAAGCTGAAGGTTCCATTTTCACTTGTTTAATGGATTGTTTTAAATTGTGGCATCAAAATCGTCATACAGAAGAGAAAGAGTGCAAAAAGAAAGTCCCATTCTTCTGACGATGTGATTATTGTACATAAAAGTAAAAGGCTACATATATATATATATATATATATATATATATATATATATATATACTACTATATATATATATATATATATATATATATATATATGTCTATATATATATATATATATATATATATATATATATATATATATATATATATATATATATATATATATATATATATATATATATATATATATATACACCGCGTATATATATATATATATATACTATATATATATATATATATATATATAAATATATATATATATAACTGCTGCTATATATATCTTCTTATCTCTTTACTCTATCATATATATATATGTATATATATATATATGGATCATGTTTATCCGCCTCCACCTCCATATATATATACATTGATTGTATGAATTCGAACACATTTCATAAAATTGAAGTGAAAATGTCTAAAGTCAAATTGAAACTTTGTCATTAAAGCAGCTTCACACCTCTAAAAATATTTAAAAAAAAAAAAGAAAAGTTCAAATCTTTGTAAACTAATTAAGCTCATAGGCTAACCTTTGCTTATGTATAGTTAAAATCTATTTAAACTAACTAAACTCTAAGATAACCTTTACTTAACTTATATATAATGTAATTTATTTGTATATTTATTTATTTCACTCTGAATTGTTAAAAAAAAATAAATGAAATAAAATGCATATGGCCCCAAGAGAGCTTTCAATAATTTATTTGATTACGCAGATTTAAAAAAAAAAATTAGCTTCAACTTACCTGGAGGCGGATAATCTATATAGGCCCATATATATATA
>JABUQX010096032.1:17500-40000 GCA_015478945.1 Trachelipus rathkii | reverse complement strand
TTCATTAAATTTGAAATCATTGGAGTGTTATTATAATAGGATGCAATTTAATTTCTTTAATATTTAATCCTACTAAAAAACTTAATTAAAGAATAAAAAATAATAAATAGTTGCACACTAACTGCAAGTTGTATAAAATTGTGGGTGTGCAAACCTACACACAAAACACGCCCCCACCCAGATATATATATATATATATATATATATATATATATATATATATATATATATATATATATATATATATATATATATATATATATACTTCTGCCCCTGGCCCACCTCAACTGGAGGGCCACACTGCTTCCAGGAAACCGGCCACCGCTCTTGGGCGGTTTCACAGGTCGAGAAGGGAAGATATAGAGAAGTCGACGCGGGGGCGTCGAGGCGAAGCACCCCTCATATATATATATATATATATATATATATATATATATATATATATATATATATATATATATATATATATATATATATATATATATATATATATATATATATATACTAACACTGATAACCACACTCACAGGCTGGACGTTTTGAGGGCTGGTCAGAAAATAAAGTAAAGCATCTAGCCCAAGAAGCCAAAAGCAAATCTCTCAGGTGAACGCAGTCGGAGGCTTTCAAGAAAAACAGATGGTGGCAGGGAGTTTCACAGAACAGGGGTGGCTGGAAGGGCACCACAATTAACGGGATGGGTTTACATTACTCACGCATAATTAATTACGTTACGAGACGGCACTTGCTGTTCTATGTGGGTCATGCAATGATGGTGGAATGCTGAGCGGTCGACTTCCTCAGGCATCTTCCATTGTAATACCTATGGAAAGAGATGGTGCGCCATCTTCAGGATGGTCAAGGGAGTTTGAAAGTGGGGGACAGTTTATTAATCTCTTAGCTTCAGACTCAACTCTAATAGAAATGTTGAGCCCTAGCCCCCAAATGTGAGAACAGCACTCCAAACAAGGGCAAAGCCCTTATATAACTGGAGCAGCTTTGCAGAAGAAAAAAATTCATGCAATCCCTAACAGAACTCCCAGTTTCTTTAAAGCCACCTTTGAAACTGTTGTGATATCAGGTTTACCAAAACAATTTATTGTTTATGTTCAGACCAAGATGTAGAACTAGTTCGAAGGAGATACGTTAGAGCCGTCAAAAAAATAGGAAAGTTAGGAGATGTTTTTCAGAGGTTTAAAAGAAAGTGGTTTAGAGATGAATTTCACAGTAGAGGTGACCCCTGGAATCCCATCAGATCTAAGAAGAGAATTGGAAAACTGAAGACGAGAGGAAACACTAGAAGCAAAAGAGGAAGCAGATTTAAAATGAGTGGAAGAATGGGCAACTGGATCATTGACACAGAAATGGATAGGTTAGGAAACCCATCTGAGGATATGGGAGATGAAAGAAGGAATAAAGTTAGGATAGAATTTATACCTTTATTATCCACAATTAATAGGAAAAGCGGAAAGAGGTTGCTCATCAACGAGTACTGATATGAAGTGATCAGGGGAAATTGACAATAGCATGCAAGAAATCCAAAGGAAGGTAACATATAGAGTAATGACGCGTGACATACCCGGTCTAAAGCTTTTGATATGTCAAGTGCCACCACACAAGACTTCCGATAGTCTCTAAAGGGAGAAAACCATAAATCAGTTAAATAGGAAAATGTCATCAGTAGACCTCGAGTGACGAAAGCCATACTAATGATCTAAAAAAATGGAATGAGACTCCAGGTGATCCAGGAAATGAGTTAAGAATAGTTTCAAAGATTATAGATAGAATGCAATATAGGGCGATATTTAGAAGGATCAGAGTAGCTACCACATATTTCGTGATTGGCTAAAAAAAAATAGAACAAGTTCTATTTCAATGAGAGCCGTTTCATCTCGCTTTGTTTCTATCATGTCACACACAAGTCATTTCAATAATATAGAGTTACATCAAAAACAATGCATTGTTATTTTATGAAACATGCTTCATGTTTCTTCTGTCTTTGATGTGTGGCCTCCCGAAGGGTTTGAAAAAATCTTCAAAATAGTTTTTAAAGATATTAGAAAATGCTTAAACATGACTTTCGCGTGGTGAAATTTTCACTATATAATTTATATTAGATTTATGGCTTTGTCCAGCAGGTTCCTGAAGATGTGGACTTAAGGCTAAAGGGATTCCTCAATGCAAAGCAGGGTTGGGGATTTTTTGGATTTTTTGAGATAAAAATCAATTTTTGATTTTTGATTTTTGATTTTTAAGCTCTTGTTAATCTTTTGAGTTTTCGCGAAATATAATTTGTAAACAGAAATTTTTTTAAGTTCGATTAAGTATTATTTTTATCCCTAGGCCCTATATCTGAGTTCAAAATCTTAAAATATGGCTTATAGTCTATGACACAATGAACCATCAACACTAAAGAGTGTTATTTGTAATGTGATAATATTACATCAGAAATAAAAGAAACATGTTTGAAACATGATTTTTGTTGACATTTTTATAAAAGTGTAGAAATTTGAAACAGAGTAGCCTTGCTATATATTATTATTCTAATTTTTTATTTCTATTGAAATTAAATCACTTAAATATCCACACATTCAAAAAAATCTATCTATGAAAACCTAACAACAAAAGCAGAAAAACATCATTTTTGGGCAAAAAAATCAAGTGAAAAAATCAGTTGAAAAATCAATTGATTTTTTCGTGCCATCTCTGCTTCCAAAGTATATATATATATATATATATATATATATATATATATATATATATATATATATATATATATATATATATATATATATATATATATATATATATATATATATATATATATATATATAGGTGTATATATATATATATATATATATATATATATATATATATATATATATATATATATATATATATATATATATATATATATATATATATATATATATATATATATATACTATATATAAATATATATCTTGCTAATATATATATATATATCTTATATATATAATTCATTTATTTATTTAATGAAATTTAAAAAAACACCATTTGAATTAGTTGGTTCCAACCAATTTTATGATATTGAAAAATGCCTTTACCTTAAAGTCACAATCTTAACCAAAAGATATTAAGTGTATGAAAATAATATTAACTATTTAAGCAAAAATTAACTTTAATTTTGTTAATTTTCTTAGAGCAACTTTTGGATAAACAGATTCAGAAATTTTCTTAAAGGACATCTCTTCTGATCCAAGCTCTACTTCAAGCTCTTTGTCATCTAAATTCTTTGATGACATTATCTTATCCTCAGGCTTATTAATACATTCCTTTAAGAAAGAAAAAATATATATTTATATAATAAAAAAAATGGAGTCATACTAGGATAATATATATATATATATATATATATATATATATATATATATATATATATATATATATATATATATATATATATATATATATATATATATATATATATATATATATATATATATATATATATATATATATATATATATATATATATATATATATATATATATATATATATATATATATATATATATATTAGAAGATAGAAGACTGTTAGTTCTCAAGTGTAGTAAATGTTTCATTTGTAAGAAATAAATTAAACAAAATTAAAGAAATACTTCAAAAGTTGTGTGTTTTATAGTACTGTATATGGGGTGAATATTTAATCTAATGATGATTTATGGACACTACAGATGATAGCTTGTTTGAATCTTGGTCAGAACACTTTGCAAATAATGGTATTTATGATATTACATTGATTTGATTCATCTTAGGACATTAAAACAAGGTTTGGTACGATATGAAATAAACTGTTACTTCTTGTATTAATTATCCAGTTTTCATGTGCAGATAAAGGTTTATATAAAGTGAAAGAACCAAATTATTAATTCTCTTCAAATGTCCTGTAAATGTTTTAGAAAATTTTATTGTCAGAGTTTTGGACAACATGACGTAAAATTCTAAAATATTCGCTTATGTGAAAATACAAGTTTCCCCATATATATATATATATATATATATATATATATATATATATATATATATATATATATATATATATATATATATATACTTTCATATATATATATATATACTATTCTTCACTATATATATATATATATATATATATATATATATATATATATATATATATATATATATATATATATATATATATACCCTACCCCTCTGACCCCCGCGGCAACCATATCCTTAACGAATTAGAATCCCTTAATATCCTCAATTCCAAAAACCTCCCACACCCGAATCCCTCCCCAAGCAAACCAATCCCCCACCTCCCCTGATGTCACATTCTGTTCCCCCTCCTTACATCACCGACTAACCTGGGACACCACTACTGACCTACACTCTGACCACCTCCCCATTCTTATTTCTCTAACCTCCTCCCATCAAACCCCCCAAAAGAAGATCACTACATACACCAACTACAAAAAAGCTAACTGGACAGAATTTACCAAACCATATTAACCCACACCAATTCATGACACAACATCCCTACACACCTCCATTATTCAATTAAATAACTTAATCACCAAATCAGCTAACCTATACATACCCAAAAAATGGCTTTCTAATTTTCTCACTAACCGTTTTGACAAAGTTCTCCACAAAAACAATCTCTCCCACTCAATTACAAAACGGCGTCCCACAGGGCGCCATTCTCTCTCCATTCCTCTTCAATCTTTTCACAGCAGACCTGCCCATCCCTACCCACCAATCCACCAAACTTATCACATACGCAGATGATATTAGCCTCATTTCCCAACATCCACACGTAAATATAGCCACTTATCATACCCAAGAATACTTACAACAATTAGAAACTTGGTTACTCTCCAACAGAATGAACGCCTCCCCTCTCAAATCCTCCATCACTCTCCTAACCACCGACCGCCACCAATCTTCAATCCACCCAATAGTTTTCCTGAAATCCCCTCTCCCTAAACAAAACCCCAAAAAATATCTAAGACTTACCTATGACACACATGACTTCTCCCCCACATCGACCAGTGCCTCATCAACTAAAACTAAACACCCTCCGAACCCTTTCCAAACACAACTTCAGTGACAGGAAACACACACTTACCACCATTTATAAACAACTCCTCAGAACAAATATAAACTATGCTTCCGCCGCATGGTTCAGCACTGTCAAAAAATCTAACAAAAAAAATTACAAATCACACATAGCCTTTAGAATTATCACTGGATGCACTAAAACTACCCCCATCCAACATTTACATGACGAGACTTACATCCTTCCTATCTCCACCCACCTGGAGATGGTGGGGACTCAATTCTACCAGAAAACCCTAAATCCAACCCACCCATGTCACCAAATATTCTTCAACTCCTCCTGACAGACTAAAATCCCCACCCTCCTCACCAGCTAAATTCTATAACGACATCTACAACATTATTCCCTCTTCCCCTCCCAATAGGTCATGCGCTTATATATCCATATACAACTAACTAACACGTACCTACAAAACCGCCCCAATAACAATTTACTAAACTCTCCCTCCCAAAAAATTTCCTATAGAAGAAACACTGTCCAGAAGAGGCCAAACTGACCTCGCCCGCAGCAGATCAGGTCACAACCCAAAACTCTTACAAAATAAATATAGATTCAATCTAGACAATGTTACCTCCCCCACTTGCAACAGATGTCACATTTTCCAAGACACAATGGAGCACCTACTTCTGGGGTGCTCCGTTCTCGACGCCCCCGTGCCGACTTCTCTATAACTTAACTTCTCGACCTGTGGAACCGCTCAAGAGCGGTGGCCGGCTTCCTGGAAGCAGTGTGGCCCTCCAATTGAAGTAGGCCAGGGGTAGAAGTGAAGTAAAAAATAAGATAAGTAAATATATATATATATATATATATATATATATATATATATATATATATATATATATATATATATATATATATATATATATATATATATATATATATATATATATATATATATATATATATATATATATATATATATATATATATATTTAGGGGGTGCTAGGTGTGAGAAAAATTGATAAAATGAGGAATGAACGTATTAGAGAGTTGTGTGGTGTGAAGAAAGGGGTAAATGAGAGAATAAATGAAAATATGTTGAGATGGTTTGGTCATGTGGAAAGGATGAATGATAGTCGGTTGGTTAAGCGGATGTATAGTGGCGAGTGTGTTGGGAACCGACCGGCTGGGAGACTGAAGAAAAAGTGGATTGAGTCAGTAAACGAGTGTCTGAAGGAGAGAAATGTGAGTTTGGCAGAGGCGAATAAAGGTGCATAATAGGAGAGAATGGCGGGGTTTTGTGAGGGAGGTATGGTTGTGGCCCACCTGGGCCCAGGGATGAGTACCCGGTGACGATTTACCATAGTGGGGGTCCATCGCTGTCCCGTGAAGCTCTAGGGTGGATTTTCTGACTGCGACGAGTTCTTACTAATTATTGGTACAGAGGGCGGTAAGGCTGGGCTTTCTTTTCGACTTTTGTCATATTTTTCTACTGCTTTTCTTTTCCGATGCATGTACGCACCTTACCCCCAGTCTTGGGGAGAAAAAGGTAGATGAAGAAGAATATATATATATATATATATATATATATATATATATATATACAATATATATATATATATATATATATATATATATATATATATATATATATATATATATATATATATATATATATATATATATATATTAAGGATGGCCCAAGAGTATAGAGGTAAAAATTTTATTTTAAATTTTTTTAAATCTCACCCTCTCGTTATGAGGTATGCCATGAAAACGCTGGGATAAATTTCAGTCTGATTGAAGAATATTTAATAGTGCCGACACACTGATGAATTCTAACAATATATAGTTTTTCCACACCACCCATGAGGTAACCATATAAGGTGTACTTTTTTTAATGTGGTTTCCCCAAAAGGCCTAATCCACAGTTTTTATATTTGTCATTTATTCACATTTACTTAACGAGGATCATTTAATTATTTTTCAAACTCCTTTTCAGCTGCTCTTTGGCTACTCCTGGAAATTTTTCTGTCTTTCTACGATTTGAAGAAAGTACTACATCTGCTCTTCGTTTTTTGTTAGATGATTATTGTAGTTTTGAATTAATGCTATAGCTCTTTCAGCATTGTCGTTGATAACATTTAGTGTCTGCTATTTTCATTGCTTTCTTGTAGTCGTTTCTGTCGTGCCATTCTGATGGATCTATGTCGAGAAATGACGAGTCTAAATGCATTTTGAAAAAAAGCAAAAAGGTAGATCGATTCTGTAACGAAGTCGACCAGTGTTTTATCATGGGTGCCATCTTGGTCATTCAATATATCTATCGTTTCTCCTTACTGTCTATACCTTTTCTTTTCGACTTCTTAAGAGTTTCATCCATCTTACATTTCATATCAACTGGTACTTCATCATCAATAAACGCACGTGCTACTAGTTCTTTACCTAGGTACCACATGTGATGTTTAAGTGCTTTACTAGCTACAAATGAGAGTTCATTATCATCATAACATTCAAGATCTTGGAGATACTATAGGTCATTTCTTGGAGCCGAACTTGCTAATAGCGCTAAAAACCAGTTGGGAACATAATACAGTACAGCAAAACATGCAAGTCTTTTTATTGCAACTTCTTCTTGAGTTGTCATCTTGAACTGTGACTTGAACAATACCATTTTTAATGAATAGATGACTCAGGACATCCATCGTTCCCGGCACCCTGAGATTTAGAAAATTATATATATATATATATATATATATATATATATATATATATATATATATATATATATATATATATATATATATATATATATATATATATATATATATATATATATATATATATATATATATATATATATATATATATATATATATATATATATATATATATATATATATATATATATATATATATATATATATATATATATATATATATATATATATATATATATATATATATATATATATATATATATATATATATATATATATATATATATATATATATATATATATATATATAAATATATAAACTTTTTATATAAATATAGTTATTTATTCATATATATATATATATATATATATATATATATATATATATATATATATATATATATATATATATATATATATATATATATATATATATATATATATATATATATATATATATATATATATATATATATATATATATATATATATATATATATATATATATATATATATATATATATATATATATATATATATATATATATATATATATATATATATATATATATATATATATATATATATATATATATATATATATATATATATATATATATATATATATATATATATATATATATATATATATATATATATATATATATATATATATATATATATATATATATATATATATATATATATATATATATATATATATATATATATATTTTTTTGACACTTTATAGCAGATATCTGATTCGGTTGAGGATGTTATGGCATTTGTTGGCTCCAGCATACAATAATTTCATGTCATGTCGGCATGCAAAGGCTAAGAGACCTCTTTTCAACTTTTGTTCGATAATTTCACAGGCACCCTTTTTTCAGTATTACTTGCGGTAGTGTCAAAACACATCCCACTTATACTGTCTTCCAAGTTCCAGTCTTTCGCACATTCAACTACAACGTTTGCAACTTGCTCACCAGTTCCTTTCAAAAGTTTTGGTGGACCCAAAAGCTTTGCTTTGCCCTCTCCACTGACTAAGATAGCTAATCGTTCAACATTTTCTTCATCTGTTAAATTCTTCAATAATTTACCATCCCAGTAAATAGTAAACTGTGAAACACCCGAAAATGTTTGTTTAATATCGTCTGCAATTGCCTTACGAACTGCAGATCTTCGTCGTTGCAAGGTGTTCCTACTTATCACTACGTCATCAATATTTTTCCACAAGCTGAAGCGGTAGCAGATAACACTAACATTGCAGTTTGATCACTCATTTTCATTCTATCTAAAGCCATTGCCAAGTCGGGTGTTATAATTTGTTAGTTTATTTAATATTTTACCTGCTATGGCTCTGGATGCTCCAGGCTGGGGTTCGTCATTACAAGGTGAATCACTGCTGTCGTCACTACTACTTTTTAGCATAACAACCGATACTTCTTTTTAGCGATGAATTTCTCTTTCTATTCCCTTGCTTTCTTGTTCGTCCCTTTTGAGTCTTTTGTTTTGTTTTGCAACATAATCCTGGTCAATATCTCTCATATACCCAACCCTGCCTTTTTCTCTCTGAGCATTAAGGAATAATAATTTGATATCATAGTCATTGCGTATTAGCATGTGCAATATCAAATAAATCGGCTAAGCTATCTTTAAATTCGCTTTCTTTCTCTGTTTGAATTTTACTTCTTTTTGATCTTGATTTTTGAAGTAATCTATATTGTCCGTATAGTTTCTGAATCTTGGCTAGCACATGTTGCTTGTCTTGCGTAGGTATTTTAGCCTTGTCCCAAATATCATATATTACCTTAAGAAGTCAATCTTAACCAAAGATTTTAGTGTATAAAAATAATATTAACATTTAACGTACCTTTATTTCGATTTTTGTTAATTTTCTTAGAGCAACTTTTGGATAAACAGATTCAGAAATTTTCTTAAAGGACATCTCTTCTGATCCAAGCTCTACTTCAAGCTCTTTGTCATCTAAATTCTTTGATGACATTATCTTATCCTCAGGTTATTAATACATTCCTTTAAAGAGAGAAAGAAAAAATATACATTTATATGAAATGAGAAAAAAAATTGAGTCATACTAGGATATATATATTAGAAGATAGAAGACTGTTAGTTCTCAAGTGTAGTAAATGTTTCATTTATAAGAAATAAAATTAAAAATTAAAGAAATACTTCAAAAGTTCTGTATTTTATAATACTGTATATTAGGTAAATTATGTAATTGAATGATGATTTATAGACACTACAGATGGAAGCTTGTTTGAATCTTAGTCAGGATACTTTTCAAATAATGATATTTATAATATTACATTGATTAATCTTTGGACATTAAAACAGGGTTGGTATGATATGAAATAAACTGTTACTTCTTGTACTAATTAACCAGTTTTCCTTTTGTTAATTTCATCTGCAAATAAAGTTCTATGTAAAGTGAAAGAACTAAATTATTAATTCTCTTCAAGCGTCCTTTAAATGTTTTAGAAATTTTATTAGGAGACCTTTGTACAATGACGTAAAATTCTAAAATATTCCCTTCTAAGAAAATACTTACTTGATTGGATTGCCCCCTCCCCCACTCCTCTCTTATGAGAAACAAGTGTCCTCCTCGAGATGTTGTGCCACTACGGCAGGCCGGACACAAAGATCTGTCAAAAGGAATGTGGCAAAACTATTTCTAATGTCCGTTAGGTCCATGCAGTCTAGCAGATGTCCTGTAGCAATTGTCTGGGTGGGACATCCTTGACAGTGGAGGGAGGGAGGGAGGGAGGGAGGAGCATTATGAGTTTTATATTTCTATTCCTAAAGGGAGGAACGGTGCCTAGAGCGTAAATGTTACAGCAATACTGTTGGTTGATGGTCCAAAATTTGTTCTGTGGAGGATATTTCGGACGGATGTGCTTGGAGTATAAGAGGAGATCGTTTTGTGGGTTAACTGAGTGTGAATGTGCTTAATAATGGGAGTATCTGGGGGTAGGGGTTGGGAGGGTGCAGTATATGTCAGAGTAGTACAAAGCTGGTGTGATCCTTTTACTTCTCTGTGGAAGGGGTTGCTGTAATGTTTGATGTAGGGGGGGGTCTAATGAGAGTGACTTGCTCTATAATTATTATATTATATTAGACGTGATCAGAGAAGAGAGGATGAAATGTTTGCCATGTTGCTGAAACTTGTATTTTGGGGGGAATAGAAGGAGATGTCGGGATAATTCTGGGACATTATTACAAGGGCAGTGTTGAGAGGTGGTTGTGGGATATAGTAATTTATTAGGTTGTATGTTTTATATGGATTTTTATTTCTATTGATTGGTATGTGGATGTTGGGTCATTGCTCATAATTAGTTGTGTGTGATTTGAGGTGTTACGAAATTGGATATTTTGTGTATGAGAGTGACAAGGCTATGTTTGGATGGAACTTTGTCTTGTCTTAGAATTGTGTAATTGGGAAATTCAGAGAGGTAAGTGTTTGGAGTGAAGTTGGATTCCTGTATGAGTGTTATGAGTATATTGAATTTAATTAATGTGTTGAGGAGTTCAAGTTTACAAATTAAATAACCAATGAGACATAACACATCCCTCCTCTCTCCACTATTAATTTTAACCCTGCATCACTCTACTATTAATATTAAACCAATCACTTTCAACTCCATTTATTCTTACACACGCTTTACTATCGTCATACATACTTTTGATTTCATTCAGAAGCCTACCACCAACACAATATATCACTAACACCTGGCAAAGACCTTCCCTATTAATCCTGTCATACGTCTGTTGCAAGTCCATAAAATCTAAATACAATTTGTTCTTCTTCTCAATCATTTTTTTCAATGTGAAAATTTGATCTACACATTCTCTACCACTTCTAAATGCACCTTGTTCTTCACCAATCAGTCCCTCAGTCACTCGACGCACTCTTTCGACCAAAATACCAGCCTATATCTTCCCTACAACACTCAATAAACTAATTCCCCTCATCCTCCCTTACATAAAGGTATTACTGCTCTCCTCTAATTCTTCGGGCTATACCCTCCATAAATGCTAATGCTTTGTTACACAACTTCCATATGCAGTCAATCACAATCTCCCCTTTATTTGATCATCTCACCAGTAATTCCATCTATATCTGAAGATTTACCATTCTTAGTCTTTTTCACTCTACCTCATGCCCAAAATAACTATTTCTTCTTGCACCATCAAACTCACAAACATTCACTATGTCACTGTTAATGTCATGTCTCAAATTCATTTCATCAGTCACTTAAGTACCATCCCAATTCATTATCCTCTGAAGATTTCCTTTACTCTATTTCTTAACCTTTTGTAATTCCTTCCAGAATAGCTTCCTATTCCCTTGTAAGTCAATATTCATCCTCCTTCCAAACTCTTTATTTGTCTCTTTTTTTCTCTCTTCCTCCAACATATGCAACTTTTAGTATTTCTTTTTTCCTCCTAATGCATTTCCATTCACCTTTCTTTCGAGACCTCATTAGCTTTTAACACATTCAACCATGCTTCTTTTTTAATTTTAACCACTTGCATCATCTCTTCACATTCACCATACTGTGTATTCTTGCTTCCTGCTAGCATCCTACTTCTCTTGCACTATTAACAAACGCTTCCGTTATTTGAGTTCAGATTTGTTCAGTTTCACCTTGTTCACATTCAACTGATTTATTTTCAAGTGCTCTCACATACTTTTCCTTATAACAGTAATGGTTATGATGGTAAATATTGAGAGGACTGAAGCAGATTGTTACTTTTATATGACTCATGGATTGGATTTCTTCATTCACTAAACTATTAAACATGCACAAAAAAAAAGGTCTACAACATGTAACATACTTCACGGAAAACGGAATCTGCATGACTGTATGAGCTGCTAGATGACTCATGATCATTCATGAAAGAGCTGCTTCCTTCGACAACTGGATCTGGGTATAGCCATGTTTACCAACTTCTTCCTAAATTCCAATTACATGATTTCAAAATATCCCTAAAGCTTCTTCATATCTATACAGAGTGATTGCCTTACCAAATATTATAAATATATATATATATATATATATATATATATATATATATATATATATATATATATATATATATATATATATATATATATATATATATTATATATATATATATATATATATATATATATATATATATATATATATATATATATATATATATATATACATAAATATATACATATATACACCAAATTTATATATATTTATATATATAAATATATAGCTATATATAATATATATATATATATATATATATATATATATATATATATATATATATATATATATATATATATATATATATATATATATATATATATATATATATATATATCAGGCTTGGGTTCAAGTACATTTTGTCAAGTACAAGTACTCTAGAACTGTTCAAGTACAAGTACTTTAGAATTTGTTCAAGTACAAGTACTTTATGAAATCTTTTGTTTATATATATATATATATATATATATATATATATTTTTATATAAATATATCTTTTTATATATATATATATATATATACCTATATACTATATATATATATATATATATATACAGTATATATATATATATATATATATATATATATATATATATATATATATATATATATATATATATATATATATATATATATATATATATATATATATATATATATATATTCATTACACACACCTTCTCTCCCCAAGACTGTGGGTAAGGTGCGTGACATGCACTGGAAACAGAAATGTAGTAGAAGAATATGAAGCAAGTCGAAAAGAAAGCCCAGCTTTACGACCCCCTTTATACCTTTTAGTGAGAACTCGTCTCAGTCAGAAAATCCACCCTAGAGCTTCACGGGACCACGATGGACCCTCACAATGGCATCTCGTCAATGTGGGGTTTATCCCTTTGCCTAGGTGGGCTACAACCATAGCGAATCACAAAATCCCGCCATTCACTCCTATTATGCAACTTTCTTCTCGCCTCTGCCAAACTCACATTTCTCTCCTCCATGCATTCCTTTGCTGACTCAATCCACTTTTTCTTTGGTCTCCCAGCTGGTCGATTCCCAGCAAACTTACCACTATTCATCCGTTTAACGAACCGACTATCATCCATCCTTTCCATATGACCAAACCATCTCAACGTACTTTCATTTAATCTCTCATTTACCCCTTTCTTCACACCACACAACTCTCTGATACGTTCATTCCTCATTTTATCAATTCTTCCCACATCTAGCACTCCCCTAAGATAGTCCATCTGAACGCATTGAACTTTAGATCTATACCTCTATTCCAGCCCATAGTCTCACTACTATTCATTAACACAGGTAACAACATCTCCCTCATTTAAGACCCTAGCTCACTCAAGACTTGGTACCTTTACATCCACCAAGGATTTAATTGCACCAGCCACATTCCTGCCATTTACAACTTTCCTACTACACTCTGCATCATCTGTTCCCTTTTCATCCAACATATATCCTAAATATTGAAACTCAGACACATGTTCCTGCTGCTCACCATCTAACATAACTTCACACTGTGGACAGCCCTCACTTTTTCTACATTTACTTTCAAACCCCTCCTTTTACACACAATACCAAATCTCTCTACCAATCCTCTCAAACTCTCTTTAGATTCGCCACACAAAACCAAATCATCCTCATTTAATAGGTAGGGAACCCTCCACTCTCTTCCATTCTCTATCATTCTAGCACCATCCCCTGCCACCCCCACCTCTAATTCTTTCATAACCCCATCCATATATAAATTGAATAACCAAGAAGACATAACACATTCCCGCCTCACTCAGCTATAAATATTAAACCAATCACTTTCGACTATTTATTCTTACACACGCTTCACTATCGTCAGACATACTTTTGACTCCATTCAGAAGCATACCACCAATACCATATATTACTAACAATTGCCATAGAGCTTCCCTATTAATTCTATCATATGTCTGTTGCAAATCCATAAAACCTAAATACAATTTATTCTTCTCCTCCTTCATTTTCCAAATCATTTGTTTCAATGTAGATTTGATCCACCCATCCTCTACCACTTCTAAACACACCTTGTTCTTCACCAATCAGTCATTCAGTCACTAGACGCACTCTTTCGACCAAAATACCAGCATATATCTTCCCTACAATACTCAATAAACTAATGCTCTTGTAATACCTACAGTTACATTATCCCCCTTACCCTTATTTAAGGGTACTATTAATGCTCTCCTCCAATCCCTCGGAACTATACCCACCATAAACGCTTTGTTCACAACTTTCAAATGCAATCAATCACGATCTCACTATATATATATATATATATATATATATATATATATATATATATATATATATATATATATATATATATATATATATATATAAATATTTTTATCTATATATATATATATATATATATATATATATATATATATATATATATATATATATATATATATATATATATATATATATATAAATAATTTTATTGTATAAGATCTAACAACCCTCCTTTTATTTATTTAAGATAGAAGGGAGAAAAGAGAGAGAAGAAACTGAAGAACAACAGAGAAGAAAACTGAAGGCTGCAAGAGCTTCTAACTATAGTCTAAATAGCTTTCAGAATTCAAGATGAGAAGGCTTTTAGAATGAGGACCTGGCCAGATTATTGTAACAAAGAATTTTAGTAAATGAATGCAGTCTGTTTAAATTTTATAGAAAGAAGCATAGTATTTTATATCTTGATAAAATTTATTTTAGGAGGAACAAAATCTTCGGCAAGATTTCTTTTCATATATTTTAATAAGTGTATCATAATTTGAAATATAAATGGAGGCGCTACAATATTTCCAAGCTTAGTTATTTTGGATAATTAAATTAAAGAAATTAAACATGGATTGTAAAGTTAATATACAAATTCCAACTAAATTAAATTGGCCAGAAGAGTTTGGATATAGCGACATCAGATCATATGAAGAGAATCCTCTTCGTTTGGATACTAAGGGCAGGGAACCACTTATGTCAATTTGTTTTCTTCCCACAAAAAGCTGTAGAGATATGAATATTATTTTTGCAGCTAACACCACTCTATAGTCATACAGGACATGGTGTAGAGTATAATATTTATAATAATAATAATATATATAGGTCAACAGGGCTAGCAACCCGGCCCTTTACTTTTATGCTTATAGAACTCTTGGACCAACATTGGAATCTTATGTGCCTAGAAACACGATCTTCTGGAGAGCTCTGGGAGAACGAGTTTCAAGGCCAATGGAAGAAGATGCTAGTTATACTGAAAGGGTAAAACCCTACCTGAGTGTATAACTCAAGGACTAGCATCGGAAACCATTGCGCCGAGAATTGTTTTTCTAGAGTGCTCTAGGATCAAGAGTTTCGGGAATAGAAGGGAGAAGATGTTGGTCCAACTGACAAGGTGAATGCCCTACCTGGGAGATGGTAAATATATATATATATATATATATATATATATATATATATATATATATATATATATATATATATATATATATATATATATATATATATATATATATATATATATATATATATATATATATATATATATATATATATATATAAAGGGGAGTCTTTTCCTATGATTCTCAGTCTGAACCTAGAGCCAATACTGGAGTGTATATTAAAGTATATTATATTTTATATTATCATCAGTGTTATTTTTATTTGTTATTTATTTATTAGACATCACTCAAAAAGTTGGCTCTAAAGAACATATACTATAAAATCTTATTATTTCCAGAACTCCTTGAGAAACAAGTATTGTTTAATATTTTTGAATTCTTTAATTGTCTTAAGTTGATTTTGTTTCTAAACTGTCATTGTTAAAGTTAATAGTTTATGAAATATACTGTATGTGGATTTGCTTTCTAAAGCATTGAAGTATTTGATTGTATTGATGTTCTGAAAGATACTGCACAAGTTGGATACTTCACCAGTGCAGGTGGGAGTTTAATTAAATCATCTTATTAACTTCCATGAATCTTAACTTGATGTAATAATAATATTGTCTCAACGATGTCATCACTCCAGTAATAATTCTATAATATAAACAATATATTTACAGACTTTCATGCAATGTAAATATTCGAAATCCATCTGAAGTCACAAACAGGATTATTTGGAAGAAGAGTTCGAGCCCCTTGTAGAAATTTTTATTAACATAAAAAAGGGTAAGGAATTAGGATGTTAAGATTGTTAAAGTAATTTAAGTTATTTAGGTTAAAGATGGATAGATTATTAATTCTGTAAATCATTTATTTATTAGGGTTCCAGAGCTTGGTTTCAGAACTTGGTTTCAGAACCTGGTTTCAGAACTTGGTTTTTCAAAACTTGGTTTTTGGGCTTGGATTTGATCTTTGGCTTTTGATCCTTGGATAGAATTCTGGACGTGCTTTTCGATCCTTTGAGTTAAATTCCTGAAACTCAACCTGTTCTTTGAGTTCTGTCTTTCTACTTATATTGGGAATTGGAAACCTATTTATATCAGTTATATACTCATATACATCTTTAAAGAGAAGAAATCTTATTGTAAAAGATAAGTGAAACTTATTTAATTGTACTTACGTAATATCCACACTTCTACGACTTTCATGTTCGTTGTGTGGTTATTTCTTAGCTTCGCTGCGCAAACAAGTTTTAGTTTAATTCTTCGACATTCAGTCGGTAAATGTATATAATTTGTTTTTCTAAAATTGCTTAATTTTATATAATTTGTTTTGTTCAAATTGCTTAACTGCTTATTCTTTATATAATTTGTTTGCTCAAATTGCTTATTCGCTTATTTTATTAAACCTATACTACTTTCCTGATCTTTCTTTGAACCGTTTCATCTATCTACAATACCTGGATTTATAAATTGATAAATAATTGCGAGAGTGTTAATGAGTTAAAGTACAACTACATCGGCGTCAATGAGAATAACTCACCCCCAAGTTTACGTGGTTGCCTGCGCTAATACTTGGGTTCAGCGACACTACCTCCCGGTAGGAAAAGTCGCCTCTATCATCATCAGTTATTCGGCAGAACAAAGACCAGAGCTACGCTACTTTCAAGCGAGACTACCAACTCAGATACTATTTATGACGCTTTGAAGGTATTTATCTAAGATAGTGAAGTGGATTTTTATTTAAATTTAAAGTTATTTTTTCATTGTTCTCTCTTTTTCTTAAGACTCAATTTTCTGGGAAGTGACGCTTTTCTGTGGACGATCACTTCCTGTTACATATATATATATATATATATATAATATAATTATATATATATAATATAATATTATTATATATATATATTAATATATATATATTATATATATAATTATATATATATATATTATATATATATAATGACATATATACTTTATATTCGTAAATGGAAATTTATTTAGAATACATATCATAGGAAAATGATAAATAAAAAGTATGCAAGTTAAAAATGCCAAAAGTATTTGCAAGTACTTTTGGCAAATTTTTCAAGCACAAAAGGTGCAAGTACAAGTACACTGGTTTTAAAAACTGCAAGGTACAAGTACTCCAAAAAATGTACTTAGTACACAGTACAAGTACAAGTACTTGCACTTGAACCCAAGCCTGAGTATATATATATATATATATATTAATTATATAATCATATATATATATATAATAGATATATATTTTATATTTATTTATATTATATATATATTATATAATAAATAAAATATATTATATATATATATATATATATATATATATATAATATATATATATATATATATATAAATATATATATATATATATAATATATATATATATATATATACCTAATATATTATATATATATATATATATATACTATATTAATATATATATATATAAATATATATATATATAATAATATACTATATATATTTATATATATAGTTAAAACAAGCCAGCAGTAGAAATTAATCTAAAATTTGGCAAATTTGCTTGGATTTTATTTCATTTTCAGCCAGAATTAAGAAAAAAGATTAAAAAAGTTAACCTGCTCCTAGGAAAGTGATTTAATATAATAATCAGCCTGGGGACAAAAATTTAAAAAAAAAAAAATATAGTTAATTATAAGCCATTATTTATTCTAACTTTTAATTAACCCATTTTCAGGAAAAAAAATAAATAGAATATTATAAATTAAAAATCTGAGATGTAAATCAATTTCATGTTGTTTTTTTTGTTTTGTTTTTTTTTAAAAACCTGATAAAACTTCTTTTCAACACAAATATTAAATCATTTTTCACGCTCTAAACATATCATCCTCTTTAAACCACACAACATTTTTTTATATCGCCCTTCGGGCGTAGTTATGTGACATTACCTTATCTTTGGTTGATAACGAATATCTACCACAAACTTCGCTGGATAATAATTTCCTTTAGCAGCTCTTACATATGTAATACTGTATAATTTTTATTTAATTGAAAAAACCTAAATACTAAAAAAAAAAAAAAAAAAAAAAAAAAAACAAAAAAAAAAAAATACTTTTTAATTTTAAATAGAAAATCAAATTAAACATAACAGGTTTGTACAACTACTGCTATGCTGTTAAAAGAATCTTCAAATTCAGGGTGCAAAAAACTCAACTTTCATCATACTTTTGAAAAGTATTTAAACTACAGGTACCTATTATTGCAAATTGAAAAATATATGATAGTAGAAAAACAAACCATCCCAGCACAATATTATATATATATATATATATATATATATATATATAATATATATATATATATAGTAAATATATATATATAATATATATATAGTGAATTATATATAATAAACATAGTAATAGTATATATAAGGAGTCAGTATATATATATGTCTGTGTTTAAAATCTAGAAATGCTTGTAAAATATAGAAAAAAGCTTACCTGAAATTTACAAGGATTTCATTCAGTCACCATTGTACCCCAGACATGTCAAACATTTCAATTTATTGCTAAAATAATATTAGCCTGCAATGTATGATTTAAATTTTTCAAAGATAAACAAACCCTGTAATAAATAACCATAAATGTTTTCAAAAGCAAATATCTTCACTTATAAATTCATGTCCAAATTATATGGTGTTAGCTGAACACACGCTGTATTCCAAAAAGAAATAATTTAGTATGTAGGGAGTTTACTCTTTTAGGAAATGAAAGGGAAATGAGGGGGAGGGGGTTGATCAGAAACTAAAAATTCATTAGCAAAAATGTTCAAAACTTATATTTGTAATAAAGAATTACAATAAAGCCTTCTGTACTTGTTACCTACAAAAAAAAAATTGACGTATTACTAAAAAAACCAAAATGTTGAATTCTGAAATATTTACACAGCTAAGTCAAAGAAAAATTTGAACTTGAGATGCTTAATGTGTCATGTTCATGAAAGTTCTCGATCTTCGGTTCGTCACAGTGATTAACACAATTTCTTAGGAAAAAATATAAAGTTTCTTATTGTTTACAGCGGACAGCATGTATTTGCTACTTAAACAGTTTCAAGGTCATGATTTAGCTAATGCAGTGAAAGAAAATATTAAATTCTATGTCTGAATAAGGTTATTGAGTACATATTGTTCATTATTTTAAAGCATTTTTTATAGTTAATTTCCAAGTTAAGATTTGTGACGTTTGCATTTAGATTTTTTTTAAAATTTTGAACTTCAGTACTACACTTGTTTGTTCTTTTTGATTATAGCTAACCCTTTAAGAAAGGAGGTAATAGTCCCAATGCATGACTGAGGGATTTATTGCAATCCGACTGATGTCAATTCAAACATTCACTAAAATTACTTAAGCTGGGTCATTCTCTGACAAATCAACCAAAAAAAAAAAATGCAAAAAACACCCTTACCCCCCAACCCCCCCCCTTAATTTTTCTTAAATTTGGTATATAAGTAAATCTTGACCCCTGAATTCATTTCTGAAATTTTGAGAGTAATCAGACGAGCGGTTTAAAAGTTATGACCTTGAGAATTTTGAGGTGATCTCTTGAGACCACTTAATTTGGACCTCCATAAGTTGAGTATTATTAATGTCGAAGATAGACCTATAATATGTAGGTATATTAGTGATGGGACAATTAATCGTCATTGTCAAAATCTGCATATTTTTTCTAAATCTTCATCGTCAATTTTCTGCCGTTTATTTTGATGATTAAGTGAGGAAATAGTACACCAGAAACTGAAGAAAGATTATTTTTTGCATTATAATTTAAGAGCTCTAAATTTAAAGTACTAGAATTTTGTATGACTGTCCATGTTCTCACATATTAAAATTTTTTAAAATCAATGTTTTGATGATACATACTAGCTATATATAAAAATTACATAAAATATTAAGTTGAAATATAAGGAGCATGAATGATTTTAATATTAAATAAATCATTACACTGGTCAACAACATTTTTCTGGCATAAGGTTTTCCAACGGTTTTAAGGTAATTCTGGGGTGCTGATTCCAAATCTGTCATCGGTTTTTGTCTATCACATCAACTTTTTGAGATATCACATATTGCACTTTCAAATAAACAGCAAATTTATGAACATTTTTTGAAGAGCTTAACAGACTTACAGACAAGAATAATGCTAAGATATAGCTATACAATAAAAATAGAAAATACATTTAATGATTCATAACACAAAGTTGTAATAGTGAATACATATTGTGGTAATATTAAAGAAGAGTCTAGACACTGTTGAAAAGGAGCTTCACAGGCGGAGTCGGCGGAATGTATTCAAGTACTGATGAATAAGTATAAAAGCAGTTGTAAATATATTATGGTTGTCATTCTTATTAAAGATCTCATCTGGAGTGATTCTATCTTAATCCTACAAGCTATCCGGGCTAGCGAAGAAGCAACATGTCAATGAGCGGGTTAAAAATTATTGACGTTGTCAGACCCTTTATGGGAGAAGGAGACATAGAAGCATGGATCCTGAAATTTGAGATGGTGGTTAGGTCTCAAAAGATAAAAAATGAGGAACACATCTTGCCAATGTTGCTTGAAGGAGAAGTGTTAGCAGTACTCATCGAGATGAGTGAAGAGGAGGAAAACGAATCAGAAAGGATAAAGAAAAAATTGAGTAAAGTTTTCGGAGAAAACCCGTTTGTGGCATTCAGAAAGCTTTGTGAGAAGAAATGGATGGGAGAATCCATGGATGTTTACATTACAAAGATAAGAAGACTTGAGCAGCGAGATTATCGTGAAGCGAACACTAGTTAATGGCTTATCAGATAACTTTGCAAGGGAAATCCTTGCAATGGTTATGTTGAGAGTGTAAATTAGAGGAATTCTACAAATGAGCGAGAAGCAATCGCAATGACAAGTAAAATGGAAGTCTTCCAGGGAAGTGCAGCATTAAAAAAAAATATATATATTAAATGTTTTTCATGTGGTGGACCAAGGGTTGGGATTAAAAAAAAAATGTTCATTTTTTTTTTTAAAAAGTTTAAAAAAAAAAAAAACAGCAATATATAAAGTAGAGTTTAGTACTTAGTAAAGTTTTATTAGTGCTCTGTTGGCAGTGGTTTCTTAATATTTTTTCTAGTGTATACCCCAAAAAGAAAAAATAGATTCCATGCACCCTATCCTTTCACAATATATTATCCGGTATATTATATAGATATAATATATATTATT
>JABUQX010096032.1:10000-12500 GCA_015478945.1 Trachelipus rathkii | reverse complement strand
TTCTTAATTATTAATTATTATGGATTGATGGGACAGTCAAGATAGGCCCATGCGGCTTCTGAATTATTATTCTTATTTATTAATTATATTGAGTTGACTGGGACATTTCTAGAGGGGTCAATTGGTTTTTTTTTATTATTTTCTTAATTATTAATTATTGTTGGTTGACTGGGGACAGTCTAGATAGCCCATTGGCCTCTTAATTATAAATGCTATTCATTAAATTACATTAATTATTATTAAAATTTATTTCTAATTCTTAATTTTTATGTTTGACGGGGACATTCTAGAGGGCCAATGCGCGCTTCTCAAGTAATAATTTTTATTGCCGCTTACTGAGGACAGTCTAAAAAGGACATGGCGGCTTCTTAAGTATTATTCTTATTTATATGAGTTGACTGGGACATTCTAGAGGGATCCATGTGGCTTAATTATTATTTTAATTATTAATTATTATATGGTTTGACTGGGACAGTTTGATAGGCCCATACGGGCTTCTTAAGTAGTTTCTTATTTATTATGTGTTGTTACTGGGTATCTGAGCGGGCCAATGCTGCTCTTAATGTATTAATTTTTATGGTTGACTGGGACAGTCTAAAAAGGACATGCGGCTTCTTAAGTATTATTACTTTATTATGGGTTGCGGGACATTCTAGAGAGGTCAAGGCAGCCTCCTAATTATTATTCTGTAATAATAATAAGAAGCTATGCATTAGCTCTTCTAGAATGTCCCAGTTCAACCCATAATAAATAGGAAATAATACAAGAAGCCGTATGGTCCTTTCTAGACTGTCCCAGCAACCTCAATGCAAATATTAATAATTAAGAAGCCACATTGGCCCCTCTAGAATGCCAGTCAACCCATAATAAATAGATAAAATAAGAATAATACTTAAGAAGCAGCATAAGGCCTATCTAGATTGTCCCAGTCAACCAATAATAATATATATATAATAATAATTTAAAAATAATAATTAAGAACAGATGACGCCTCTAGAATGTCCCAGTCAACTCATAATAATTAAGAATAATATTTAAGAAGCCGCATGGTCCTTTTTTAGACTGTCCCAGTCAACCAATAAACAATAATAATAAGAATCCCGCATTGGCCCCTCTAGAATGGTCCCAGTCAACTCATAAAAATATCAAAATAATAATAAGATAATTACTTAAGAAGCCGCATGGCCTATCTAGACTGTCCCAGTTCAACCAATTAATAATAAAATAATATTTAAGAAGTTCCGCATTACCCCTCTAGAATGTCCCAGTCAACTGATAATAAATAAGAATAATTACTTGAGATCCACATGGTCCTTTTTAGACGTGTCCCGGTCAACCAAATAAAAATTTAATAATTAAGAAGCCGCATTTGCCACTCTAGAATGTCCCAGTCAACCCATAATAATAATTAATATATTTAAGAGCCGCATGGGCCTATCTAGACAACTCACGCCTATTTTTATCCTCAAAGCCAAAAATATACCTCGTTGCTTTACGTTGCGCCCTCTTCAGCATATCTGTCTTTTTAATAAGGGTGCTAAAATTGTGGACAATATTCAAATACTAGCCTAACAATCTATTATACGACATTATACAAGAAACAATATATATAATTTAGTCTGCATCTGGCATTAATTTTCAATTTTAACCCTAGGCCCTAGCTCTGGTTCAAAATCTTACAATGAAACAATGAAACAGCAGCACTAAAGAATGTTACAGACTACGGACGTTACAATGCCAATAGTTGTTGAAAATTGAAAAAAAAAGAGATTAAAAAACTTCATAATATATATAGTTTTATTTAATTTTTTTATTTTCTATTGAAGTTAAATGTACCTAAAATAGACAAAAAAATAAAATAATAAAAAAAATATAAAAAAACAAAAAATGGAATAAAAATCAAAAAAATCATGCTTTCTTTATAAAGATTGGGGAGAAAAATCAATTGATTTTTTAACTAGATTTTTTTTTCCTGCCACCTTGATATATTATATATATACACATGGGCGTCGTCAGGGGGGGCAGGGGGGGGCAGCTGCCCCCCCCTAGAAGTGTTTACTCTTATAGAGTCTACCTGCGAATTTTTTGATCCAACGTTTCCCGTTCCGGGTGGCGTAAAGACGTTTTACGATATATAGTATATATATATATATATATATAATATATATATTATAATATATATATATTATATATAATATATATATATATATTATATATATATAATATATATAATATATATATATATATATACTATATAATATATATATATATAATATATATACGAGTATAATGGGAAAGGCTAGTTGCAATCGTCATTTCTCACATTTCTCTTGCCGATACGAGGTCTTCTCACTCATTTTATATGCTCTTTTAATTTGTAGATAAGAACTGTGTTGTTATTCTATCTATGCTTTTTTTAATGTTGATATGTATATATAAATTCTAGATTTTGTGTTCAGCCGGATTCTCAATTCTTTATTAAGTGTTTAAGGTTCAAAGT
>JABUQX010096032.1:0-5000 GCA_015478945.1 Trachelipus rathkii | reverse complement strand
TTAGTCTTGCATAAGAGTCACTCGAAAGTCTTTTGAATTTCAGAAGGAAGTTTTCGTGAGATCCTTCTATATTCGTATTCAAAATTTAGCAATTTTCTGGCAATTCTCATTTGTTATGTTGAAAGAAATTCTGGAGTCAGCGTTATAAAGAGACTAAACAAATGGTCCATACTCTCAAATCTTTTTTTTTTAATTTTACAATAATTGTGTACAATGTTCGGTAAAATACAGCAGTTTGATAATACCTCAACGCTCATCCTGGACTAGCTCATCAAAATGACGTTTAGTTCTACGAACTCTATGATCTGGAAAAATTAAATAAAGACACCATTGTTGGGCAACAGCAGAAACAGTTGCCATTGTATCTTCAAAATTATTTCTTAAATGTGAAAGGCTATCAATTGAAAGGGTTATCAAGTACAGTAGTTTCTTTTGATAGATCAGCGTTACTGTTCTGGAGAAATTTCGAAACCAAGTTAAGAGATCCTAGTATTAATGTATGAAAACGACAAAAAAAATTCAAAATTTTCCATGTTTTTTTTTCAATCCATTTGTCTTTGCTCTTTCATCAAGTTTTGTAGATTGCAGAACCAATTTGAATAAAACTGAAACCACGGGCACGGGCCCCCACATGCACCGGGCCCTCCCGCATTGCAGTCCTTGCGGTCCCGTAAGTTACGCCACTGATGTTAATGCTATAGTTTGGAACTTTACGAACTTTATTACATATTCCCTCTTCACACACTCAATAACATCATCTGGTATAAGTATGTGGATGACATCTTCACTGCAATCCCACGAAATAGCAACCCCCAAAACATCTTAAATAGTATTAACAACATCATACCCAACATAAAATTTACACTAGAATCTTCTAACAACACCCTTCCTTTTCTAGACACTCTTATCTCATGGCACACACACACTGGTTCTCTTCACACACACACACACACGTAACACAAAAATAGGTATCCTTTCCTCTATTTCTTCGCGCACTTCGTATATGCTCTCCACCCTTTCTAAAAAACGAAATTAACTTCTTGTTTTCCAACTTCAAAAAAACTTTCATACCCACATTATATCATCAGCAAAGCACTCAACAAAGCAAAAAGAAAATATTACCACCCAGAAACAAAGAATAACACATCTCAAAAATCTTACCTCCCCCTTCCCCAAACACACCCTATAAACATAAAAAAACATTTTACCAAATAACATTACCATCACATCATCTGATACCCTACCATTAAAAAAGATTTTCCTCCCACACAGAAACTTAGAAAAAAACAACACTCAATGCATTTATACAGTCCCGTGCAACAATTGTGATCTAATTTACGTTAGTGAAACTCACGATTTTGAAAGAAAAACCAATCAACATCGTTATGACTTAAGAATGGACAACAGAAATTCAGCCCTTACTACTCACAAAACAACCTCAAACCACAGCATTAACATAGAAAGGATGACACCATTGATATATATAAATGATCAACAAAAAAGAAGATTAGTAGAGTCCTACTGCATAAGAAACACAAAGAATTTTAATAAACAGGAAGGCGAAATAAAATTAGATCATCTCCAAAATTCATTGGAGTTCGGCGCAATACTACAAAAAATTGAACAAAAAAATAACCAACCAAAATTAAATTTTAGATAACTAACATCGAAGAAATTCCAGATTTAGTAAAGAAATCATACTTGAAGAAGTTCCATTAACAGATTAGGAACGGGAACGCCTATATTATAAATAACTATGTTTTTGTTTATATATGTAATTATCAATAAAATTTAAAATAAATCTCATGTGTGATAAAGTTAAGGGCTAATTGAATATATATATATATATATATATATATTATATATTATATGATATAAAATATATATTTAATTATATATATATATATATATATTATATATATATATATATATATATTTATATATATGATATATATATATATATATTGTTTGCAGTAATTGGAAAAGAAAAGAAACTCGGTAAAGTGAAAATGATGGTAGTGGTGAAACGAAGAAGATACCAATAAGTCAACCAAAAGACTACACAAGAGGCAATCCTTCCTACTTCGCATATTTCGCATGACGAAGCCAGTACCTCGACAGAGTCAAGATATGGCGTCCAGATTTCGGAGCTAGCGTTGTCAGTAGATGAAAGATATGAAAATAATATTGGTAAATACTCGGAGATGCATCTATGATTTAGGATAGGAAAAGAAACAGTTACTGAAAGAGTGTTGGATTCCACCTTAGACCTATAAATTTTTTGGAAGATGGTACCCACTTAAAGAGGAAATTCAATTAGGAATGGTTGGAGAAATTCACCTTGGCTGACATATTGCAGGCACCTAAAGGGAGCATTTTGCAGTTCTATATTTTATTTCCACCAAATTAAAGTTCGGTCAGAGGAGTTCTAGGCTCTTTAATAATAAGACCTTTCACAAATATAAAGATTTTCATGCGGTTTGTAAGGGACATACAAACACAGAATTTCATAAACTGCTGTTGAAGCTGCAAGATTGTTCCTACAGGACGTGCCGTAGACATCCAAATTAACCAGCATTCTAAAAAAAATATAGAGAAAATAAAAAAAATATTATCCTCAATAATATTTCATGCTGTGAATTTTTCTGGTGCGCGCAATTACCCGCTTCGTAAGCATCATGATGAGAGGTGTGCAGGATTTGTGCTGCTTAAGAAAGATGTGGAGATCAGACATTGAAAAACCATTTTGAAAAGGGAAAGAAAATGCTACATACCATTCAGTTCAGATTCAGAAGAATGAGATCATTTTCTCTATGTGGTACTTACTATAAAGGAAGGCATCGTTAATAAGGTAAAGGAAGCGTGCACGTATAGCTTACTAGCAGATGAAACCGCTGATATTTGTGGGAAGGAACAATTATCCATAGGGTTGCGCTATTTCGTCAAAGAGTCCGATGAAGTCAAAGAGGAATTTATTGGCTTTGTAGAACTGAAAGCGATTGACGCAAAAATCATTGCGAAAGCCATTGACATTTTGTCACGTCCGAAGAACTGGATCCCGAGAAAAATACGGTGGGCTTTGGTTTTGATGGCTGTTCTACGATGTCTGGCAAAGAAGGAGGTGTCCAAACAATATTGCGGAAAAAGTATAAAAAACATTGTTCTTTCATTGCTCTTTACACAAACAAAATTCTAGAAGTAAATGATTTGAACACAATCCAGAAATCCGCATACTGAGGGAACATATACAGGACATTTATTACGTTTTTCGCCGAGTCGCGTCTTTGAAAGAAAAATTAATGCCAAAACATCCCAAGCCTATGCCAGGCCAGATGGTCTGAACAACACAAGTGCATCAGAGAGTTTAAGGAGCACTTTGTACGAATGATGCAAGCGATTAGATACTTGTCAATGGAAGAAAAATACCATACAGAAAAAGTGTTTGTTCAGTGCAGTCAGCGGCATGGAAGTCGCCATTCATCATGGCTATGATAAATTGATCGCGAAGTACTCTGCGATGTTAGAGCCAGTTGTAAATGCTCTCCATTCCACCTTGGAATATCGTCAAAACCTCGCAGCCCATTCAACATATTGTGGAAATGCTTGGAGCCATTCGGAAAAGGTTAAAGAAAAAATCACCGGTGAAGTGTTAAGAAGCTAATCAATCGCAGCAAACTGGGGACTTGATGCTGAACAACCACGAACTTTTTGAGTAGGCAGCAACACCGCAGCAACCATCCAGCAAACAAATCCCACGGAATTCTGGAGAAGATCCTTAATAACTCCTTATCTGGTTCTATAACCTCTTCTTTGGAATTACGGTTTTCTACTGAAAATACGCCTGCTTATGCATGACATATCTACACCCTTTCCACATGCTACTCTAGCAATCGATGAGTTGAGGTTTAAGGAAATACAAACTTCATTTTATAGTTTGTTACCACTTAGAGGACATAAAGAAGAGCTAGAAACTTTGGTTACAAAATTTGAAAGGACAAGAAACTGAGTAGTGAAAACTAAAGGATCTTGTTGTCTCCCAAGTCTTAAAGGAGACTGAACCTTTCTTTCCATCGACGAAAAAGGCTTGATGATACTACTTCGCCCAGCCATGCACAACCAGTACAGTAGAACACTCTTTCATTACTCTGCGAAGGATCAAGATTGGCTGCGAAGTACTATGGAAGACGACAGGTTAAACGGACTGGGCTATGATGAGTGTACACAGAAATTTGTGTTTGACAATTATGAATATTTTATTCAAACAGTAGTTGATAAAATTTGCTTGACTCCAAGAAATTGACTTTTTTAATTTCATCAATTTACAACTGCTCTATATTGTGGAATTTTCTATCATTGCATATTGTATTGATATTCTATTGTTTTATAAAATATTTTTTTTAAATATTATTCATTTAATTATCCATACAAAACAAATGTTTTTAGGTGTTCTTCTTATAATATATTATATATATATATATATATATATATATATATATTATATATATATATATATATATATATATATAATATATATATATATATATAAGCTCTATAAAATTTTAAGCTGCCCCCCCTAGCTTGGAAGCTGGCGACGCCCATGTATATATATATATTATATATATAATTATATATATATATAATTATATAATATATATTATATATATATTAATATATTTACTATATATATTATATATTACAACAAATCGATTGATTTTTTTCTAAAAAATCAATTTTTTTAAGAAGAATGTAAACTCAACTATACCATAATATATATATTATATTATATATATTATATATATAATATATATATATTATATATATATAATATATATATATAATTATATTGTGAGATCTATTAAATCAGGATTGTTGAGACACTGGTTCATAGGTATATAAAAAATTCAACTAGTATGCTCAATTAGATAGGAAAAATTTGGAACCACATTACGCGTCAAAAAGACGGTATTCCCCCGTAGAGAGAATCTCTCTCTTTGGTGGGT
>JABUQX010096031.1:0-30000 GCA_015478945.1 Trachelipus rathkii | reverse complement strand
TTATTATTATTATTATTATTAAAGATCCTTTACTGGTTCCTTTGACGATTAAAAACTACCATTACAAATTTCCGATTTTCCCAAAATCTATGTATTAGATGAATAATTTTTGGTATAATAAATGTTATTATTACCACACTAAGGACCATGCACATCAAATAATAAATTGCTAAACAAATTAATGAATTAATAACTTATATTTAATTAAAGTGAGATGAATTGAACTAATCTTAAAATTTAGATTTAATTACCTCGAGCTTTTAACCCATACTTAATACAGAGAGAGATTCATAGTCTTTCGTCCGAGAGATATGTTGCGGAGTCTCATGGAGGGAACTCATCACAAACCCAACTCTTGCATTTTAGATTCCAACTTTGGTATTAATCAGTTTGAATCATTTATTAAAAAATTAGAAAAACTTGATTTCGACTTGGAGGATAAAATTTTAAACATCAATTTTCTCGAAGAAGAAAAGGCGATACTTGATGCCGAGGAGAATTACAATCGGCACACTTCTCTCTTGTATTCTATTAGTGCTCTAAAACATAAAATCAAAAATAAAAATAAATTAGTATTAAGTTCATCCCTTGCAAAGTCGCTCTGGCTGCTGAAGCGTCAAAGACGGCTACAACAATTATTAAAGCAAATAGTAACATGCTTCACGACAAACGTGAAGCTTTAAGGCTCTTAACAGATGAAATCTATTTTGAAGCCAACATTATGTTAAAGGAAAGGTATCCATTAGAACATAAATTTCTACCTTTGGTACTGCAATTAGAATATTTGAATGGTGAGTTGAAGAGGTATGATCCTCTTGTACAAAAATCCATTACCTCTGAACCGGCTTTAATGGAAGACCACCGTAAAAGCCTTAAATATTATTTACTTAAAAAAAATACAATATCATATGTTGAATTTCACCTTCGGTCAATTTTTTGTATATACTGTAAACAAAAGCATCATGCTTTCGAGTGCGACACAATCTCCACTCCTTCTTTGAGACGTCAATTTTTAGTAAAATATAATCTTTGTCGATCTTGCTTTATGTCCAGTCATTCTACACCTGAATGTTTATTGGTAAAACCTTGTTTCTTTTGCAACTCACCAGGGCACCATACGTCTCTGTGTGAAATTTTTGAAACAAACTTACCCTCTGAACCCACTGAATGTGATTCAGAGGAAATTGACGATCTCAAACAGCGACAGATTACTGGGTCGAATGAGGAATAGTATTTCCATGATAAAATTTAATTTAGAAAATAATATAGAAACTGCTACATCATGTGCGTGAAATTTGAATCAAATAATATAGAAAACTTATGTTACAAATAATATTTTTAATCATTCTAAAAACTACATCACCAGAACAATTTGCCATTGAATTTATTAAAAACGTGTCTCTCTAGGAGACGGACGACTTAAAATTATTGTTCATCGTTTGATTAATATATTATTCTCATTTCCCCTTCTCACGGAGAAGTGGCGAGCCATCCTACACTTTATGGTCTACCTGGCGGTTTTTATCAACCTTACGCCATTTTTTCTAACCGAGCAGTATAGCTATAATAAGGTTACCTCTTTCTCGCGGTTAAATGTTGGATTCTTGTGGCTTTCCAACAATAGGTGAGAAGGTCGTTAATTACTGTTTTCCAGAGCAAAAAAATGTCAAAACTTATAAAATAATATATGAAGGATGGTTTCTTTTTTCTTCTTACTTCCCAAATGAGATGGAAGGAAACAGTATTTCATATTTGTTTGGGAATCAATTTTGATTAAAATTTGACCCTCAATAGCTATCTAGGTGGATTAATCTTTTTTGCAGCACGTTCTTACAACGGCCAAATCTTCATTTGGTTATTATACATATGTTGCGATATCAAAATTTTACAATTGGGAGGGCATGGAGTGAAGATTATGGAACTTCGGACGATCCTGATTGTCCGAGCAATAGGTACAAGGTTTCAGCAGATTAGGGAGTGTACCTCGTAAAACCAATCTCGGACTATGGAGAATTTTAAGAGCAAAATAAAATTTTGTCCTCATTCTTTTAACCAAGGAGGTAGAAAGACTTTAAACTCGATATGAAAATACCTTCTGTTTCACCTCCCCCGCGGCACTGATGGACGTTAATGCTCACCGAAGGGGAGAAAAAAAAATTTTTCTTCAGTCACGATTCTCCTTAAAATAAGAGCAGTATTCTCTAACCATGTCTTTTGATCTCCAACTAAGAGAAAATATCTGCGCTACGTCGTTGTATGGTCCTTCCAGAGGAAGGAATTGATTATACCACAATAAAAAACCATTAACTTCTACCAAGGGAAATTATTCCGTAAAAGGGAGGGACAGATCTCTCATCCCTTGTATTACCACTAAAGGTGAGAAGGTAATTATGAGAAACTCTGATTTCCTCTCACTTAACCACCTTAGATGTAACTCTTTGAATGAAGAGTTATACCTTTCTGAGAAACAGGAGGAGCCTATAACCATGGGGTTTGATCCCTCCTCCTCTATTAATATCTTTTTACCACAAAGTAAATCAAAAAATGACTTACAAAAAACCACCCTCTTCCGGGAAGTTAGTGAACGGACTTTAAAGAAATTTGATTAACCAGGGGGGGGGTAGGGTTTGAAGCCGCATATCAAACTTTATGTACTCCTTTCTATTTGTCAATTTGGTACCATTTCAAAGTACCTTATATTTTTTTGTATATAGCAAAAAAAAATTTTTGATCTTTTTGTTCTTTTTGTTTGCTCTGGGGTTTCTGCACCTCTCCTTAGTTTTAAGTTAGTTTTAAGTTAGTTTTAATTCTCAATTTATTAAGAATTTATTATTTGGGGTAAAATACCCTCTTGCTTTTAGTGGTGCTGTTCAGACCACTATTATATCTTCTTTTGGACAAATGTCCAACTACTCAATTTTATTAGTAGTATTAATTGTCCTACTTGTAAGAACATTGTTCATTCTTCTTTTCTCTCTGTAACTGAGAAAGAAGAATCTTTAAACAAAATTATTAATTACTCTTTTATTATAAAATGAGTCTGAAGACTCTTTAAATGTTCATTCTCCCCTTCTCTCGCAGGTGCCGGGGGGGGGGAGCTGTAAATAATTCGCATTCTTTTTCTATTTACCCTAGTGGAATATTTACATTTAAAAAATAGGTTTAAGTTCTTATTGTCTGGACTGAGACTTTGGGGGGGGGGAGTCCCCTCCTTTCTAAAAAATTTAACAATTTGATTTTGCCTCCACTGAGGTTTGTGAGAACTCTCACTCTTTTGAAAAATTCACAATTTATAGATAATAGCAAATTATCTGCTTCAGTTAAGGCCTTTATTATTATATATTCCATTGAAAAGTTATAAAAAAATATTTTTTTCAGCTGAGAACATTAAAAATCCTCTTTCTACATGTAGAAAGGATTACCATAGAAAATTCCATTTTGGATTTTCGTTTAACTTCACCTTTCTCACTAATATCTGGTGAAAGTTATTATACCTTTATTATCAAATTTAAAAATTAAAACTCATCCTTTTATTTATATTTACAACCTGGAAACTACAAGCATTGCATTTCCTTGTACAGATGTCATTGTCGTTTAATCATTCATTTGTACCCCTTTATAATTATTTTTTTAATATTTACGATTCCATCACCAGTGGCATTAAATTTTTCCTCAAAGGGTCCGCCGACATGCTAACATCCTGGCTTCCCGTTGGATTAAAGCTATGTTCAATTCGAAATAAGCTCCGACGACAACCTTACTATTAAAATTAGACTAAACAGTAACTTATCATATAATCTCTCCTACTATTGAACATTAAAAATAATCTATTAAAAATTTCTTACTTATACTTTAATTCAAATGTGAACTGTGTATTCCTCTCACCAGTGTCCCTTTAAAAGTAGATTAACTTATTTTGCACGGCATTATGGTTTTTTTTACTTCAGGGTTATGGTATAAATGGGAGCTGTTAATTGTAATGTGATGTCGATAGCTTTCTATATTCGTTTCGGAACTCACTCGCTCTTAGATAAACCTCAAATTTAATGATTATTATCAATTTAAGTCATTTTAGAACTCTTCCTTAGAAACCGCTCTTTTGGGAAATAAAGTATCTTTGGGGAAGAATTTTCTGTAAGAGTAGTCCGTTACACATACACTCTTACAAATTCCCTTGACTTTAATGCTGTTGGTGGTTCGGGTTGAACAACCCATATTTTTATTAAAATTAACCAACTGGTTACTTCTTGAAAAACTGGGTTTCAAGTTTTAAAAACCACCCCCTCCTTCTGAAAATAATGTATAGCCAACTTCGTCATTTACTTTCTGAATGGGGTGTTTTCCGATTCTAGAGTATGCAAGACTTGAGATTTAAATTATATTACATAGGCGAGGAATGATATATTACCGACCCACTTATCCTTTCCTTTCCTTCAGACACGGTTCCCTGACGAATAAAAAGTGTACTTATTTACTATATTTCCTACATCAAAATGTGCATAAACAAACTATATTTTTTCTGTTGGTTCATTTGTGTTTGGATAATTTAATATCGTAATTATTTTATAGTTAATCCACCTGTCACAACTGTGACCAGTATTACCTAAGAGGTGCAGATGATTGTATTTTCGAGTATCTAGCCTGAACTTGTGTTTGGGGAAATCGTGAGTGCAATGATCATCAAAATTTTGTAAATAATAGCTTTAAAGAGCAATTTATATAAAAAATAGAATTAATTATTATAAGACAAATATTTGTTCCGGTATGCATCAAATATTCACATAAATATTCCTTTCTTCTTAAAGCTATAGAAAGAAAGTCTATGTAATAGGCTTAAGTAATATAATAGTATATAAAGACTTTAATCGAAATTTATGCCTTTGGCTAATACATGAAGAAGAGAATCGCCAAATGGAACACAAGACACTGCATTCAAATAAAAACAACAAAGCTCATATAAGGAAAAAACATTGTCAAGTAAATTTGCCATTATGGGCTTTGAACACATACACAGTAATGTATATATAATATATATATATATATATATATATATACTATATATTATATATTATATTATTATATAGATATATATATATATTATATAGTTAATATATATATATATATATTATATTATATTATGGATTATAATATTAATATATATTATCTATTTATTAGTCGATACTTGATATATTCATGAGGTAGGTTTACAATTTACCACGCTCCTGTTTTGGAAAATATATATATTATATATTATAGTATATATATAACCGTCGTGCATAGATATCATGTGGTTTACTAGTATATGAGTATAACTATACTAATAGTTACTTTATTATATTATATTTAGGCATGGTATGTATATTATACTATTATATATCATTGAGAGTATATATATAGTATATATATACTGTTATATATATAGGTATGTATGTATATTCATTTAATATAATATGTATAGGATATATATATTACTATATATATAGTATATTCTCGTATATTAATTATATATATATAAGTATATATTCGTTATATATATATACTATATATAATCATATTAATATAGTATATACTATATACTATAATTGGATATTATATTTATGTATATTAATATATTTTATTTATATATAGTATCTATATATTATATATTTTTTAATTGGTACTCTTCAGTACATTTAATTTTTCTGCTAAAGAAATTTTCTTCATGCGTTTTTCTATTCTAAATATGCAATTTTTAGAACTCCCACACATGGTCTGAATCAAAATTTATTTTGGTTAGTAAGAATCCTTTCAGAGTTTTGGAGGTTGGTTAGGTTATATTCCTCAGAAATGTCCATGATCTTAATTGTATGCGTTGGGCGTGCACTGTTCTGTTGGAGGCATATCTGCTGTCCAGGAAGTACAAACAGGTATATTGGGTTTGAAGGCTAATGCCGACAAATGTATTGCGGATTGAGAAATATTTAACGATTCTTCAGGAAAGTAAATACTTCCACCCACCGTTTGTCTGTATTATCTCGATTCGAGGAAGCAATTCCATTTCGTAGGCTACTTTCTCGCCTATAGAGGCTTTGGGTCGAACACAGGTAAACTCGTAAAAAGGACTGCATATATGAACCATTCTTAGCGGGCTAAATTACAACTCTTTGTTTTTTCTTGTAAAGGCGCTAGGTAATCAAGCCAGGTGAAATTTTTGAAAATTCGGTGATCAACTTTCGCCGTTCTTCTGGAGTCATGGTTTGAATGACTACTTTTTCGAGTTCATCGACAATGTCGACTCACCACTGATGCAAGTACTATCATAAACAAGTATCCATAAAACACCACAACTTATTTCTTTGTAACGGTCTTTACCTTGCAAGAAGAATTCTTACTTCCCTCTTCTAAGCTTGCTAGTAGCCCTCGAAACCGCACATGTGAGTATAAAACCACATGGTCTTCTTTTCTCGACTGGTAATGCTTCCGTGTTCCCCCCCTCCACCCCAAAAAAATTATTCTGGGATATTGTGCGTAGAATACTTTAATAAGCTGAAATGTTGGAGTCTCCTTCAATCTTCAATAACAAACTATTGTGAAAAGAGCGAAAGCTGTCCATGGGAATGAAGGAAATGAAGTCCATATCTGGCAGCATAGTGAGGGTATTTTCAAAAAACCTTTTCAGAAACACTCTGGCATATTGTTTGATGGTTTTCAAAGTATGATTGCAGATTCGATGTAAAGTCGAGATCAACGCGATCTCTTTCCGATAGGCAGGCATGTAAACAAGCCATTCTTGTTTTTGCTGTAATCAAGGTAAGCTGTATTATTAAACTCAATCTCGACAAAATCGTCAAAATGGATCCTATAAGCTCTCTTCTACTCGAAAACGGTAATAAATGGTAAAAAATAACGAAATATATTTTTACCAATTGTACTAATTGTAAGAGTAGTCAAGCACATCAATATAATATGGTATATATTTATATAAGTAAAATATTCTTATACAACAGAGGTAGTACATATATATATATATATATATATATTATATATCACTATATAATAATATATATATATATATATATACTATTTCTTTTGATAGTTTATTGCAAATTATCTTATGTAGTATATGTACAATAAAGTTCACTGGGTCCAAGGTACTTTTTACTTTACAATTATTACATCACTATTTTATACTTAAGTATTTTAATCTACGTTCTTCAACACTCTCAAATAAATCTTCTCTGGAAAAAGCGGGACCTCTCAAAAAAAAGCGGGACATTTTTTCTCTGTTTTGAAAAAGCGAGTGACAAGGGGTCAGAGAAAGCGGGACTGTCCGCTAAGCGGACGAGCTCAGCGGTTTAGGTAATGACATAGGCTGAAAGGATTTTACTCTGTGATCTTTATTTTTTGAGTTAAATTCAAAAAAAATGGTCAATTTGCATTGAATTTCAAATTGGATCTCATATTCTTGTAAGGAACCCTAACTTATTACATCCAATTGTACAAATGTTGATTTTCCGTTTATAAAATATTCAGTTTTTGTCTCTCTCGATTGTGGCATATATATATTTAATCTCTGATGAAAGTCTTTTAACATTAAGCCCTACCCAAAACTGATTTAATTAAGGTGAATGAAATCCTTCTTCCTGATAATTTTAAATAAATTTGACACGGATTGCTTCTTAAATCATCATGAACAGTAGCCGTAAGTCCACCGAAATTTCGTATGAAACCAGAGCATCTATATATATAATAAAAAATATAAAATTTTGGAATAATATTTATTCATTTATAATATAATTATTATATATGTTATATAATATCCAATACACACTAATATATATATAAATAGTACCGAGGGTATTATATTATTATATATATATCATATAGTATTATTATATTGGTTCTTAGGATATATATAGGTTTATATATATATATTATATTATATTTATTTTTATATATTTGTTATATAGTATAGTATATATAATGTATATATGTATTATTATATTATCATATATATTTATTATATATATTATATATATTAGTTATAGATATTATACTGTGATACATACACAGTCTAAATTAATTTCTAGTATCATATAATAGTATTCCTTCCGGGAGAAAGCAAAAAGATATGTGAATAAATTAACTTTTTTTATTTTTTTTCCAGAGGTGCTATAACTTTCTTTATGCAATTGACCTTGGAATAATGATAATTCGGCATCCAGTTGTCAAAATACAACATCATCTGTTGGTTTTGTCAGGAAGTTTCAATTTTATGGAGCCTTATATTCTAAGATTTTTTTCTTCTAACTGGGATAAGCAGACAAATGTGTTTTTTAATATTGCAAGGCTTTTCATTTGAATGAAAGTTGCATTTAATGACCTTTGCTTTCTTTCGATACCCTTCGGTCCCTAGGGACTTTTAGAATGGGGGAAATTGCTAAGTCAATCTTCATATATCAATCTTTAACTCGTATAGGTTTCTTTGACCTTTTCGGTCATAAAGGTCTTTTATGTGACCCTGTTTGACCTCTCAAAATTTGTTTTCATAAAATTCAAAATTTTAATTCCTTTCTCCCAAGTTCAGACTTGGTTTTTATATAAAAAAGATCAAAAATTTTTACTGGTCATTTGGAAACCTATTTACATATAATATTACTAGTAATTTACTAATGATAATTATTATTTAATTTTCTATCATATAAAAGAAGTATCAAGTTCATGCTAAATACCACTATCCTAATTATTGGTTATTTTTTTGAAAAAAACTATATTGTTTTGAACAATGATATATTTGTATGTTACAAATAATTATTTTAACTACCTTTTGGTATTAATTTGATAATTTTAAAACCAATTAGTTAAATTGGTATTTTTTGATAAAATTACGAACTATAAACCGCTTTGTGGCTTTCTCATTTCATATAAAAAGTCGTTTCAGCTCGGACAACTTACTTCTTGCCATAATCTACTGCTTGCTCTGAGTCTCTTTCCTTTAACTTGCCTCTCAGACTCCAACATTCAGACCTTTTTCTACGAGGTCATTTATAAATGCAGTATAAAGTAATCAAAAAATTGCAGGAGGTCCCCTCCTAAAGAAGACTTCACCTTTCCAACTTAGGAAGCCGCTCTAGCCAACGGTGTCACCATCCAGTAGGCTTTCAATGTGTTTTTTTTTTATTGACATTGGAAGAGAAATATTAACTTTCCATCCGTCAAAAGTATTTTTTTTCTTGTAGAGGAATTGTGTTCACATGTGTAACGGCCTTTTGGACTTGTTGAATCTCCATTTTTTTTATAAATGGTATCACTTTGTTTCTTCCCACTTCAGAATTGAGGGGAAAAGGCCTTGTTTTATGCTTAGCTTAAAATTCTGTTGGAATGGTGATTTTAAGGAAAACTTTAGTCTTCGGATCTTTGACTCCTTTTAGTACAAAAAGGAACCAATATTCTCAGTAGACCCACAAAGTTTTCATTAGTATTTCCATATCCTTATTTTAGGATTCGCAAAAAACTCAAACTGCTTTCGAAAGAGCCTACGATTTAATACTTAATTTGCTTTTGTTGTGAATTTTTACTATTTCGCACCTTTCACGATTTGAGTTTGACCCTTTTCTGATTTAATTACGAATATTATTTTGTCCTATTTTATTAATATTAATAAATGGAATCGATTCTACTTTAGATGTCTGACTGTTCTTTTAAATCTTCTTCTTAACTATCTTTCGGCGAAAGTCATTATCTAATATTTTCACTCATACTTGTTCACAACATTATGCCAAACAATATTTTTTTTATGTTTGTAAACATGAAAACCTTTAACTCACACACATGAAAGAAAAATAAAAGAAAATTGAATATATATATGTTTATATAAATATCGATATATCGATATTCGTATCTCAATTGTAATTGATGATACGTAAAAATATCGTGAACAAATGAATCAAGCTCTTTCAGTAGTCACAATTCTACCGTTGTACGCTCGTGAAGCATATGTATAATGTTTGTATATGGTGTTTAAAAATAAATTTAATTTGTATCCAAATAAATAAAATTGTCGTTGAAACTAAAAAAAGGTTCAAAATGCGTATTCATTAAACTATAGCTTGACATGGCGAGGTTGTCATAAATTTCATTTATCACTTTATGTTGTTAATAGCTGCCTTGCGTATGGAAAAGCAACTTTAAAAAATATACGTTTTGTCTGAAATACTTTGTTAAAGGTTTTTAAAAAAGTCCTAGACTATTCACGGAGCGTCTTAGTGTTTTAGGTCGTTTAAGCAATGTTATATTCGTAAAAGGTTATATAATCTGTTAACCCTTATATCGATGTTATATATTCTTTAAATAGAGCAACGACTATACACTCGTAATCGTAACTTTGTGAATATTCAGACTTACTTTAAGTTGCAGTTGAGGAATTTTTCCTTATTTTTAATATACTTTGAACATATTCCTCTACTTGCAATTATACCAAACTAATAATCTTGGAGGCAAGAAACGGCTTACAAAAATTCGTTTCAAGCTGTGAGAAGACCACAATTTTTCTCAATCAGCTTTTTTGAGTATGGTATTCTAAAATAGGGCTAAAATAGTATCGACTGCATCGTAAATTCCATATTAATCATACTAAAAAACAATGAAAAAAATCTATATTTTGCTATAGTATGCATTATCTAAATCGTTATTCACTTTTTAACTCAGTATATTACAAGAAAACTTGCAAAATAATTAAATACAAAACGATCGTTGATCGTTTTAAGTTTATATATATATATATTCCATAACAAGTTGAATCTATCTGTTGAATATAAAAATAGCGATTTATTATTAGTTGTTTTATGCTTATTATATATTGGATTTAAGGTATTTTCTATAGATGATAATTGGTTATATATATAAGATATTATATTAATAGAATATAATATACGAGTATATATGATAATTATTAATATTATGATAATACTAATTATTATGATATTAATACTAATGTATGATTTGCTTAAGAGAAAATTCTACAGTTTAATTTATATTAATATCTTATTTTCAAATAATACTATTAGAGATAATAAAATAGAAGCGATATATGACTATCAATAGTGTATAATATAGTACTCGTTATTATTAATATTTATTATTGATGTATTATTAATGGTATATATATCTCTATTTATTTATCAATCTATTAGTTGATTCGATTAATGTTGAATATATTATTATATAGAATATTAATTTTTATTATTTATATATAATGATTATTTTTTTTTTTGTCTATTAATTATTATATTATTTTATTATATTTATTATTTATTCGCTCTATTGGTATTAATTGTATAGTATTTATTTTGATTAGATTAGATTATTATTAGATTATTATATGTGTAGTAGTAGTAGTATATGTATAGGCGTGTATTCGCTATGAATTTATTATAATATTTTAATTATTATTAATTATAATTAATTATTTATTAGAATATTTTATTAATAATTTATTTAATTTATATATTTAAATTAATTCTATTAATATGTATGTTAATATTAACCTACTCAATTAAAATATGAATTAAGTTTTTATTATTTATATTTAAATAAATATTTATTATTATAATATAATTATAATATTACATTTATATAATATATTATATTATATATCATTTTAAAAAATATAATAAATTATCTTTATTATTGTTAACACTATTATTATTATATAAATATTTATACCTCATTCAACTCTATTTTCCAGTTCTATTCTTTAACTTTTTCCTTAAATATAGCGCTGTTAATAAGATAATATAATAATGCTAGAATAATTTTTAGGTTATGGGTTTACTCCATATTCTTTATATCAATTGAATTTGTTATAAAGTATTTTCAATTCTATTAAGTCCCACCACTTCTCTCTATAAGATTCATTAGTTAACAATTAGATTTATTATTTTGAGATTAGTTAATTTAGTCATGTGTATTTTTATATATAATATATATCATAGTATATTAGCATTAATTTATTATTAAAGTAATTAAAAATCCTAATAAAATTACTGATATAAATTATTAATTATTATTTCATCTTTCAATCCCGATTGTATCCCTAATAAGTTGATTTGATATTTATAATTTGTGATTGTCTCACTCGGCACGCCGGATGCTCGCATTCTTCCCACAGAATTAGTGTGACGTCGAAAACATTAGGTATATATATATAAAATATTCATTATTATATTTATTATATATTTTCTCCAATTTATTCAATGTTATTCTGTCATAATAAATAAATAGAATAATAAAATATATTATGCTCCAAGGTTATCCATTTATAAGAATGTTACTGCAAAAAGGTTAAATTTTAAGATATATATTTGAAAGAGAGGAATACTAATATCGGAATTAAACACTTTTATTATATAATTATATGGAGAATCAAGATATCAATTATCAGCTCTACTTTGCATGTTTCAGATGTATTTCGTTTCAACTGTGAAAATTGGATCATCATAATGAATCTGTTGAGGTGACATAGTGGCAAATATATGAGTGAAATTTATATTTTGCTCATATATGACAGAAAAGACTAGTTTTTCAAAACGGTCAATTACTCTTCATGACAAGAATAGTGAGCTTCTTATCTCTTTTGTGAGTTTTCTCTCATCAAAAAGATAACGAGAATAAAGTATATTTGCTAAGATTTTCATTTCTACTACTCCGAGCTCACCAAAATAACCTTTTGTGGTAAGAATAAATTATATAGCTCTATAGAAACTGTTAAATGATAATTGAGTATTACCAATTTACAATTTGCTCGCTAGAATTTTATATGGCAACTTATAATGATTGGAGTTATCTCATCAATGTACGCTATAGAAACATCCTCATAGGTTGACGGTGTTTCCAACAAGGATTTCCTCATACTTGAATCTTCGGAGATGATTCTCTGCAAATATACTGTACACAAGAGTTTTTTTGGTTAACCCGTCAGAGTTGGACTCGAACATCTTCAACCTTTCTGATTTGAAAATATTTTTATGATCGCTATTCTAATAAAGATAGGGGGAGCTTGAAATGTATAATTAAAATAGGACTAAAATATATACATATGTTTAATGTTTTAATTAATGTGTTATGTTTTAAAATATAATTTGAACTTTACTCTCTTAAGTAGGGTTGATCAACACACAATAACACCCAAAGTAGTGCGGTTGAATTTAAAAACGATTAGAAAAGGTTGCTAACCCACCCGTTGACTTTTGTTCTCTGCGATTTGTAAAACTGGGAAAAAATATGGTACTTATCCCGTTTCCTTATCATAGTTCCATTTATCCGCTGATCTTCTATTATAGCGGGAGTTAATGTCTATATTTTGTGATTCCCTTATTATTTTGGATTATTTAATAAGTGCCAGTAAATATATTTTGATAGGCCTCCCATCTTTTAAAAAAAAAAAACCGGGGCACTTAAAAAATGTAGAAGAAGAAAAAAAAGTAAGATAAAAATACAGAGTAATTATATACAATTACGTATGGCATAGAATGATGAGAAAGTCACACTACTTTATGTTTCATGTCATGTTCTATGTTCGAAATTACCCTTCCAAATATAGATCCAATATCCCGGCGATATTAGTTTTATTGTTTGCAATTTAATTCTTTAAAAAAACTAGAAATCACTATCTTGGTAATTTTTATATTAAATTGTTATTAATACTAGATTAAAATTCAAATGATATTTTCTAGAAAATTCGATCTTCTTGATGTGTTCTGTGGTGTGTCCTCTATTTGCAGCTTAGCTACTAAAATGCTGGAGTCACACTTCCTGTAGGTTCAAATGACAGTCGCGCTAAACTCTTTTAACGCCGTCACAAGTTAATTTCTCCTCGCGCTACGATACCTTATGCTCGCAGCATCCATATCTCATATAACTCGAGTAGACTGGTGTAATCATTAAGAAGCAGGTTTAATAATACATTATGAGGAATAGTATAGCCTAGAAAGAGTGATAAGCGGGTACGAAGCTACAATGGGCCCCTCATATTACGGGGAATGCCGACTCCTTTCTATCACAGACACTATAGTGAAATCAGTAGATAACACAAACCAGAGTGTTTCATGCCATAACATCTCACACTTACCAATCCTCCAAAGCTGAGGCGTCACCCTTGGTCAAACACCTTACATATTATAAACCAACTATCCGTTGTCCACTTCAAATTGAGTAAAAAGAGACGCCCGAACCCTCTCAAAATCTCTCCCCTAATGGCTCTACCAACATATAAAGTATACATGAATTACCTTAATGTATAGTAATGTCTATATCCCTCGAGTCTCTTTTGCTTTAATATTGTTCCCTCTTTTCCTCATAATAATTAAATATAATTTTCATTCTGTCAAACTTTTCAATTCTCCCTCTATGTATAACTAGTTATGATGGAGCATAGAATAATTGATTGGTTGTAAGCATATAATAAATTTGTGTTATTAAAATAAATACTAGAGACTTCTATTTCTCTCTTTTTCCAAGTAACGATTTGATATGTCAATTTGTTGTGAGAAGTGACTTATTGCCAAAGGGTGGAGCAGAGAAATAGAATAAACATAGTTACCTTAAAAAGGATAATTAATAATAGAATAATAATTTAATAGATAATAATAAATAATAATTAATAAAAATAATAATAATAAATAATAAATAATAAATAACTAATAATAATAATAATAATAACATAATAAAATAATAAGAATTTAATACTTTGTGCAGTGCTAATGTAAAGAAGTCGATATAAAATAAGAATAAGGATATTTCCGAGTGAATAATCATATTGTGCTGATAGCTTTATTAATATATAGTTATATATAATAATAATCTCAATAATATTAAATAAATTAATAATATAATTATACTGGATAATAATAATAATAAGGAATAGCTATACTTATATTTAAATTTAGATTTAATCTAATTACTGTTTTCGTTTTAACCCTTTTATTGTTGATTCTATTATGTGATTACTTGAAACATATATAGTCTCTTCACATAAAGGGCTTACCTATTTATGGTCATTGTTGACTATTTGTTGCATTTTTTTCTACAGAGCTTATTCATGTTTAACGCTAAAAAACAAAACATCCTTCCAGCACACTATAAAAGTAATGCTCTCCACTCAATCTATGTCTCTCTTTCTTCTCTATTGCGAAATCATCATCATCTCTCATTCTGCAGTCCTACGCTCATTCTCTCTCTCTCTCTTCTCTCCATCGTCTCTCTCTCTCTCTAACTAAACCCAGCAGAAACAACACACACACATATCTATATCTATATCTCTCTTACACTATCACACCACACACAATCAAACCACTAACACCACAGTTCAGCGGTACCCATTAAATAAACTCTCCTGAATTAACCGTTGTTACAAATGCGATAGTTGATTGGCTCAAATGGAGCTTTATCATTATGAAAACATGCGACTACGACTTATACACAATTTTTGGACTTCTAGCTCACCGAGTGAAGGACATACACAGACTCCGGCTGCGACCAATATTTATTAAAATTTCCCTAACATACACTCGAATATCACAATCCATGATTAAAATTATCACGGTGCTCGAATGTCTCCAGCTCAAAGAAAACCTACATATTTATTTTTTGTTTTTTATAACAGGAAATCAATAATATATCATAACATCGGCTCTCTCTCTGCCGCCATACACCCAGGAAAAAGCAAAATTTCAGGGTCCGCTCATACTAATTACACCTATATAGACAACAAAATAGAATCCCTCCGATTTTTAGATAAACACACAAATATCACATTAATGGACTCGCTCTATACCTTGTCACACGAATCTAATAACACTGTCTCTTTCTATAAAAGACATGTACATGTTTAATTTTAGTTGGAAATATATGATATTTATACTCTCACTTTACCAGAGGATCCCAACTGATAATACAATTAATGTATTACTTTATAATTGCCTTAGTAATTTTATTATGTGAACTATCCTATTATTTAATTATCTCCACTAATTATCTTAGTATTACATTATACTATTAAATCGTATTACACTGTTAATTACGGTAATTATATTGATCTCTCCCATATAAGATCATTTAATTCACTTGTATAGAGTATCGATTGCATGGAATGGTGATTATTACCGTATTATTGCCGGTAATGTATTATATTACCTGTATTATTTTAGGTATTATTACTTATTGCCTGTATTATTATTATATGGCTATTGTCGGATTATAGTATATTATCTGTAGTATTATTATTATGTATTACCTGAATTACGTATTATGTATTACCTTATATTATTATTTTGTACATGTTTGTAATGTTTATTACCTGTATTATTGCTATGTATTATGTATTACCTGTATTATTGCTATGTATTATAGATTACGGCTAGTTGTTTGCGATTGCAATTGTAGATTAATATAAAAGAAGATTATCAGTGAATAAAAAATGGTCGTGCCTGACATATTAAATTGCTTACCGCTATATATGATCTATACATCTTTATTATTGCAGTGATTAGAAACAAATAATGTTCTTGAACCTTCAGCCTATTAAACCATAGGTCGAGTTTACTATAATAACTAAGTTTAGGAGGATTATCTATTTGCCTTTTGTGTGTTATATGGTAACGCTGTGTTTGTATCCCCTTATGAGTTCTATAGCTCACGCCTTCTGTTGTCTCTCTCGCTAAGCAACACACGTTTGTCTACATATTATCGACCTATTACTCTTGGAGTATACAAGTAATAACTGAAGCAATATGAGAGAAAAGAAGTAGTGGAGTGTTGGCGTTATATCTGCAATTTACATCAATGTGATCGGCAACCTCTATTATGTTGAGCTGTATATAAACCATAAGGTTCAGCCTTTATAGGGCAGACATAACTGTAATAAGTCTCCCACACCTTAAGATGGTTCACCCGTTCTGAGTAAGTAATAAGCCCTTATGAAAAGTAGAACTGCTACAACCCGATGACTTTTCCATTCTCACACTTATAAGAATTGTTTAATCGCGAACTCTTCCAACAAGAATATATCTTCATGTAAATGCTTGATTAAGCTGCGTAATCGTAGTTCACACTATATATGCGTTTAAAAATTGGATACAATTCCCTGAGATAAATAAATTTATATAAGATTAATCATATATACTAGTATATATAAAGAAATATTTATTACGTATAAAATATTCTAAAAAAACTCTCAATTAAATAATATTCTTTCGATTGTTAACAAAATAAATTATATTCTTTGTATCAATTGTATCAACTTTTCACGGAATGTCCTATATCTGAAACTATTGAAATAATATTAAACCTAACCAAGTTTATATTATTATATAATCATTCATTTATGAATATAATATAATAATAATAACCACCATACCATATATTCTACTCATAATAAAACCCACATATATATATATATATGCACTCAACAAGGGTATATTGTTATCATATTATTATATTATAGTTATATATCGAAAAACACATCACTTTTACCTCAAGCTTTATATATATTAATATATATATATATATATAATATATATATATATATATATATATATATATAATATATATTATAATATATATATTATATATATATTATAATATATATATATATATATATATATATATATATAATTATATATATTATATATTATATATATATACTATATATATATATATACTATATATATATATATATATAATATATATAATATATATTATATATATTTATATATATTATATATATATATATAACTATATAATGTATATATAGTATTATACTATATATATATATATTATATATATATATATATATATATATATATAAATATATAATATATATATTTATAAAATATATTATATATATATTATATATATAGTTATATATATATTATATATATATATATATATATATAATATATAATATATATATATATATAGTTATATATATATATATTAAAATATAAGTAAATGAATGTATAGGACTATAGAGAATTAAATGTTAAGAAACATAAACACTGGCTATTGTAGAATCTTAAAAAAGATTAATGAATCATAAGCATATCATGTAATTAGTATAGGGAGTTAAACACTAATAAAACATAATCATAGGAAGTATCATGGATACACATTATGAAACATATAAATAAATAATGGGTTAAATTAACATGATATATAGTATTCAATTAATACATAATAGTGGAATTAGTTATCAAACGACGATTGGAGATGACTACTTATTCATAAGTAAATAGCGCAAAACTCTCTACGAACTGGGATGATCCGGAGGAGTAAACATAGGGTATCGGTAAAAATCAAGAATTAAATTTATAATGATATATTGGATATGCGATATTTATTTATATTCAATCCTCAATTTTACATAATTCCCAACAATAACCGCTGTAGACGGATCATAGCTCATTTGTATATTTTATAAGCGAACCCCAGACATAAGTCAGAAGGTTCTCGAAACAAAATTCACAAATAATGTATAAAGATTTACTCTCGCGCAGGTGTTGTTAAACATTAATGAAGTTGTACAGTAAAAGGCCATACTTAATCAGAACAGGGAGCATAAAAATAATAACGTAGAACGTATATTGAATATAAAGGAATTATATAATTTACGTATAGTTATTAACCCATAATTAATCATTTAAAATAAGATATATATCGAGTAAGAACATAATTATTACTATTGACAAGAATGAGACGAGAGAGAGCTCTCTCTACGTTAAATCTATTACAGATAATGAAAATTAGGAAAATTACAATATCTTTTGTGTACATTTTTCCGACTCTTATTCAAACTAATACCTATTTCGCTGTTGATTCTATACGTCAACCATATGAATTGCTATTTGTATGTTTTGTTTGGAAAATGTTTAGTATTTTTACAAACTTATTTTAATTGTTAAATTAGTATTTAATATATTAAGTTTTATCGTGCGTTCTTATTAGAGGATCCCTGTGATGTGACATATTTAGAATAATTTCTTACGATTATAATATTGATTAAATGAGCCAACTCTATGTTCCAATTAAAATTCTCATAATAATATATAATATATTAATATATATAATAAGATGGAAAACATAATAAATATAAAAGCTAACACATTTAAAAAAATGAATAATTATTACAGTCCAATAATAATAATAAGAATATAAACTTTAAATAACTCTCAATAATTGAAAAATAAATATATATGATAAATATAGAAATTAAAGCTATATAGCTTTTACTTTTCTGTCTAGTCCAAACTCCCTTAATATATTTAAATAATATACTTCGAGTAATTCATTTTAGTTTATCCCTATGATAAATCATAAGAGTACAATGAGAAGAGACATAATTTGCAAAGAAAAGTTATAAAATGATGAGACATTTTTGAATAGTTTATACATTCATCTATATACTAACTGACCGGTAGTGCTAAGTGCGCGCAGATAAAAGAAAAGACCGCTTTGGACATCTACTCATTGTGAGAAGTATTTCGTATTTATACAAACCTAGATGTAGAATTACATGTTTAGCATATCTCGGTATTACTATCATACATATACTACAATACAGGAAAGACAATGTCAGATTTTTATGATCGTGTTAGGATATAGCGATTTGGTGAACATATTATCAGTAATTGATACTTAAAGTGTAGCGAATACATTTGAACTCCTCGCTACCAGATTTCAATGTTCTGACAACGTGCATCTTTAAACGCCCCCCAATTATGTTAAGTCTGGGCTTATCTTTATTATGTGTGTTATGAAAATATCACAAGCCTACACGGCTATTTATACAGCCTCTCCGGCGGCACCTGAGCGTGACTTATTTTCCATTACATGATCTTTGGAAGAAGTGTAATACTTCAGGCATGTCAGTGGGCATGTGTATGGGCTCAGTGATGAATTAAATGTTCGTATATTTTATTGGAGTTATAGAGAAGCGGAGGTGTAACTGGTAATGGACTCTGAATCTAGTTAATCTTTAAGTGCGCGTAACCAATATACGTTCAGAAGCGTACAGATCAAGCACCAGCCATGCGAATTGGATTATCACCCAGTGATAGCATTAACCTGCACCAAAAAGAGGCTTGTATTCCCTAAGTAGAGAAGCAGCGTAACAGAAAGAAGTGTGATTCATATAGAGAATTTTGTGTTAGAATTGCGCCGTGTGGTAGTGAGATTTAAACATGTCTCTTTGCTTGTGAGCTCATCTCATGGTGAGAATTTCAAATAAACCTCCGAGTCTCGTAAACCTATAATTATATGCCGCAGATAGGCATTTTTCCTCTTTATTCGAAAGTCTTTATGATACAACATCCGAAGATATTTATACAATATACAAATTTATATATCTTATTACGAGATATTGTTCGTATTGTACTGTTTTTTATAGTTTATAGAGTGAGTTCTGTATGATGTGGGTTTTGATATATTATTTTCTCGGGTAAAGTAAGAGTGGTGAGTCTTTTCATTAATCAGTTTTGTGTATATTAATTTTTCTATTTTTAAATCTTTACTTAAGTCATCAAATGTTCTCGCTTACATTCTCAGTCCTAAAACTTGTTACGAAAAAAGTGGTGAATTTATACAAATAATTTAGTCAAATATATTGTATACTTCTGTTAGGGAAATCAATGATAGTAAATGAGCAATTAAAGGAGTAAAACCATCCATTTATATTCCTTGGGAAAAGTGTCTTGGACATGGTACTGCCTGTGGAAAAAGTTTCATCCATCCCGAAAAGTGATATATCTCTGAGGTAATACTTAAGTAAGGAAAGTTTTAAATTATATTAGTTTTTATCGATGTTTCAGAGTGTTACTTTGATATGAAGCAGAAATAAGGCTCTTTATTTCCAATAGTCAGGGCGTGATAAAACTACTAAAGAAATTTCTTTGACAGAAAATGTATAGCATTCTCCTAGGTGTGGCTCTGAAAAATATAGCATACATAACAGGAAGAGTCCAGTCTACATCAAAAAAAATAAATCATGGTATCTTTACGAATAGAAGACTTTAGTTGAGTTATTTTGATAATTTGTATTGTATTATCCTCCTCAAATATTACTTATTTTTCATAAGTTCTCTGCGCCATTTATGTAATAAAGTCATTATGTTCGATATTGTTAATGTGATGCCTAATGTAGATTTGTGAACACTCATTATGGCTCTCAAACACCATCCTTTTGCAGGGGTATTATTATTGAATAACTATCTTGATAAATAGATTATTATTTATTAACAGATAGGGCATACACTAGCATTCGCTTTATTTATAACCCATTATAGAATTGGAAAAAATTTTAATACGAACAATTTATTCACTGAGATTATCTACATGATTACAAGACAATACTGTAACCATTGATATGTTTCTAAGAATCATTTTAAATATTATTTACACTATCAAATATGTTGAGCCCAAATTATAAACTATGAAAATAATCTGATAGTGCTATTTATTTTTCAATTTAAAATACATATTCTTTATATAATATACCTAGTACAACGATAATGACATCATTCAAATGTTATTTTAGTCCTCTTTATTTAAGTGTTTATATATCTTAACACTGATGCTCTAAATCTAAAAAATCATTGTAAAATATTATCTAAATATATATAATTATATCAATGTTAATTTTCAATTTTTTTTAATAATCTTATGTTATCATTCTTTGATATTATATTCAATATCTATATTGTAAGATCAAAAACTATCTGAAGATAGTTCCGAAGGTTTACGACTGTAAAATATTCCGTGTCAAATTGATATCTAATGAATAGTTATTAAATTTATGCTCATTATTATTCTATTATTACATTTCTGTGATGGAATTTTTATTCTATCTTAATGTATTATTTTATAATATATTATGACATAACTTAATTATTATTATTATAATAGATTATTTCAGATTAAGAACAAAATATCATTAGGGAGTGATATAAGCATAAATGTTGTAAAATATTATTACATTCGTATGCTAATTTTTTAGTGATCTGGAATTTTTAAATTTCATATAAATTTTAATTAAATCAACTTAAATTGTAAAATTAATATAATAAAGTTAAAAGATGGTGTAGACTACATTGGCTTCTTCCCCAATTAATATATGATAAATACTTTTTTGTTGTTAAACTTATATAGTTTGGAAAATTTATTATTATAGTATTAACATTTCGACTACATGTCTTTACCCATTTTCTTTTAATAATATTTAAGGGTATTTAAATTATTGGTATAGTTCTATAAGTTATTTTACCAAACTTGATTTATGTAGTGTATGCATACTTAAAAATGTAATATAATTAAATTTGATTCTTAATGATAATGAATTTCAAAAATAATTGTATGATCATAGACTTGATATAATCTATCTTTTGTATCTCGTACAAAATAATTTCATCGACTGCAATATTCATATCTTTCAAGTTCACCATTTGATTAAATATATTTCCCCAATTAATTTATATTAAGTTTAAAATTATTAAGTTAACTTTTCTATTTTATCACTGTGTGATAGAATCAACTGTATTGTATTAATATTATGAATATGTTAGGTACTCTTACTCTATATTTTTACTAATATTAGGTAGTTTTTTATTCTTTAGGCTGCTTGTTTTTATTAATAATATACTTTGAACATTTCAGTCATGACCCGTCAAATTCCATATTATTATTTTTACTTCTAAATCTAAGCCAACCTTCTGTAAGTGTTATTAATATTAAATCCCATTTGGTTATTGATGATTTGAACAGTTCGATTTTCCAGAACCATAGTAGAAACCTTATAATATAACTTTTATTATTTAGGATTAATTATAAAGCTTCGAAATTAGATTATTTCTTAGGGATTAAAAGGTAACTTCACTTAGAGAGTGAAATAATATTCTACAATTGGGTATATAATTACATGATGTTCCAACTAGATATTACCTCTCAGATAATATTCGAATCTTCACAAATTACTCTATTACAAAAATCACAAGTAAGATAAGACCCGACATAAATTCAAATTGCATAAGATATACTCACACAGATTCGAATAACAAATAGTGAAACCTTAGATCAATTCCTGGACCACACAGATAATCCAATAAAGTAACACATAAATATATATACGCATCTCAATTCCTATTAATCTAAACTAATAAATAAATTTACCAAATATATAGCATATATTAAGCACTAGTTATATACTTCCTCAATATAATATTAACGATTAAATCAAAAACTCATATATAATACTCATTGATAACTTATAATCATGTAAATTCGATTAATTATCGAGTATTTGATAATATATAGAACTTCATAGAATAATAATCTTAATTAGGACAGTAATCGTAGTGCAATATATGAATAGAGCAATCATATCCTGAATATGTGGATTATAAAATTCTGAATAATAATAATAATAATAGGAATACTTTAATTGGATACAGATGATGAATATAAAATTAATAAATTCATTATAATTTCATCATAATACCTTAAAAGATAATATATAAATATATTTAAATGGATATATATTGAACTATATATTAAACGCAAAGACAATAATAATATATTGTATATGAGTTTAAATCATCTTGATTAGAGATTCTTAATAATATCACTACGAAATTAATTGATAAGTAGGGTGAAATAGAAAAAAGATAATTAATCTATTAACATATATGTATATTTACGTGTTTTACATAATCTCATAAAGTAAAATATAAGAGGGTATATTATATAATTAAATCAGAATAATAAATAATCATCAATATAATATAAATATTCATTAAATAGATAATTACTAATCAAATAAGGAATATAGTAATAATTATCATAACATATAATATCAAATATATAATAGTTACTTAATTAAATATATGTAAATATAATTTCAATTAATAATAAATGTCAGGATTACTCTGGGAAATCTCACTAACCAATCTCATAGATCTTTGGAACTATGAATTTTCGAACATATCTTGAATTACAAATGAGTAAATACGTCATTGTAAAAATTACAATAAGATACCACAATGAAAATATAAAATTATATTAATCTAAAGTTACCAGAAAAATAAAAAAAATGTGATATTAAATTAAATGAATTAGATATCAGATTATCTCAAGTCAAAATGGAATTAAATAAACTGCTGTCTATATATTATATCGCAGTATTGCATTAAATAAAAAGTGAGATAACTAATGTGATTATTGAATAATCTTTAAAATATTTTAATATGAATTTAAGAGTCAAATGATATTAAATAAATATCCACTATTCTGTAAATAGGTCAAATTCAAAAGCAGCTATAAAAATTAACATCATATCTACAAGTTCAAAGATATTGTGGATAGAAGTTAAGAGGAATATTACAACGACAAGCATTAGAGTTACTCGAAATTTCCACTTATTTCCAATTTCCACAATTAAACTTCCATAGTCAGCAATCAATAATTCTTCAACAGAGAACTCCACATAATCCTTTCCATCTTAGGAATGGTGTTACTAATGACTTTTTAATGAATAGTTATACTTATACAATTAATAAAATTACATCAGTACATAGACTGAGCCATTTCCTCTCTCTCTAAAACTATTAAGCCGACGCGTTACTACAATAAAGCTGAACAATTAAGTTTGAAACAGTGACATATTCAAATTGGTTTCATAGTACTATATTCTCGCGAGTGTGTGATGCATTTATCTCTCTTTGAAAAAGAAGAGAGTGTGGAAAATGATTTATGATTTTTTGAGTTAAGGCTTTTGCGCCACACTTAAATTCAAAAGATTAACTAGAATTTTGGACATGCTTTTTATAAGATTATCTCCTGCTGTTTACTTTTGAATGTAGAAGAAAAGATGAAACCCAATGAGAGATAATTATATAATAGAGTGAATCATCAAAATAATATAAGTTACCTTTTATTAAGAATTTTATAATAAGTGAATTATAATTAATAATAATACCATAAAATAATAATTATATAAATTATATAATTGGATATGCTTGAATGATTAAATGTAAAATATAAATATTTAAATGAGTATTATTTTATATTGAATATATTAAGAATATTTAATTTTTTATGCTAAGATCTACCTAACTTGAGATTGACAAGAAATCATTTTTGTTAGGTCTAAGTTAAGCCTCGTATTCTACGGAAAGTAGATGTCCTTACCCAACGGATTCGTGATATAGAGCGCAAAAGTGTATTTATTTCCAGGAGAACACAAAAGATTATTTCATCATTGGCAAATAATCCTGCGACATTTATTTCCTCTGCCTGAGAAACGTAGCTGACAAGATTTCATTGAATATTTTTGTACATCCAGCGCTGTTGTGTGATAATAAAATATTTCATAAGTAGTGGTTTTGAGATGACCTGTTTTATTCTACAGACACTAATTCAGTGACATTGATTTAAGTAAATTCTTATGAGTCGTTCTTAACATAGCACATAAAGAAGATTTTACTACTTTATAGTATGATATACTGAAAAAGAACACTTAGTCTTAAATGTAGTACATGTATTAAATGTCATGAGCATTCCCGTCTGATTTCTAAATGGTTTTTCTACTATTCTATAGTAAAGTATTCGAATAAATGTTCCGGCCTTAGGACTATCTCATAATTAATTTCATAGCATCCTCAATAACTCCAGATAAGAATTCCAATTTCCGTGTCTGCAACCTAATCATCTTACATACAATTAATATAAAAATAAATCACAAGAACATAATAATAATAATACTGCTCTTTTCAGAATAAATAACTTCAAATAAAATAATAAATTAATCCTTCACATATATTTTAAGAATTAATTCTTCATAATAAATAATAATTGAATACCTTTAGTAGAATATATATATATCCGAATTTAAATATCTTTCACTTAAATAAATATTCCTGAAATACAATACCTTTAAGCTTGCTCTTAGCATTTTATAAAATTCAATTCACCAAACACGAACTAGTTGAATAATAGTACCAATCTATAATCTAAAATAATTAATAATAAAAATCGAATAATAATATTTCATATGAGATAATAATAATAGTCTAATGACATAATAATAATATATAAATAAAAAACTTAATAACTTTGTGTACGATATATCAATAATTATATTCTGAAAAAACAATGATAGTTTGATGATTCAATAAATTTAATCATATTAATATTATTAATTAAGATTGAAGATTAAAATAATTTATATATAATAATAATAAATGATAATAATTATAATAATAATAATAAATATGATATTAAATAATAATAATATACTATAAGTTATAATAATTAATAAAAATAATATATATAAATATATATATATATAATATATTAAGTATAAAAATATATATACAATGCAATAGTAATAAAAATATAAATAATTGTAGGCATTAGTAAGTGGACATCAAAATGACGACATATTCTGAATTCCTCTCATGCCCCTTCTTGAAATACATTCTTTTCAATAATATATCTAGTATTTTTATATTTTATTTTTATATCTTTTTATCGTTTTTATAATATAGGACAAACTATAATTTTTACTAGTCAATAACTACAAGAAATTTTATCTTAAAATAAAAAGCTGAGAAGGTATCACATCATACTTGAAGATAATAAATTACAATACCAACATAAATTTAAATAGACATTCAATCTTGCTGTTTATTATATCCGCAAAATTATCATATAAATACTCGATCAGGTCGTATATCAGCAGAATTACCCCATCTATCACCATCATCTGCAAATCGAAAATCATCACATATTGTGTGGAAAAGATACTAGAAAGAAAAGAGCTAGATACGAAGAGTAACAGAGAGTAAAAAGAAAGGCAGAATTCTTGAGACGATTTTCTAAGAGTTAGATAAAAGTATATTATATATATATTATAAGTATATATAGATAGTATATATAAATATATATATATGAGATATACATAATATATATATATATAGGACAATATATATATATATAAATATAACATATATCATATATAAATTATATACTATAGATAGCGGATCCGAGGTAGATCTGATCAGCGCTAGTAAAGTTTACTGAAATCGCTGGGAAGATAAGAAGAGAAAGGAGAAAGAAAGAGAAAAAATGAAACGACTGTAGTAATGTGAGAAGGCTCCTCCGTAGACGTATACGAGGGAGGGCGTAGCTAGTTACCTTAGCCTACCATATCTATACCATCTTAACCACCCGATTCATAAAAGGTCAGTTCTTGCACCTACATTGCTTTATGTATGGGGCGTAGCATGTTTCAGCTAAGACCTCCGTTACAGTTTTTGCCTACATCATGTTTTGTGTCGCATGGGCGTGTTTACATAATCCTGCGCTACGAGTTTGTGAGCGGATGCAGGCAAATATTTGAACAGCGGCAACGTATAATCAAAGGTGTGTGAAACGTAAACAAGTCATGCGAGCAACTGAAAGACATTTGAGACATTCTATGTAAACGAAAGCTATAATGGAGGATGCCACTACTATCGAAAAATGATATGCTTGTTAAGTGATACAAAGAAATGCACAAAGGCGTGTGCAAAGAGGGCCTAGAAAATGTTGAAGACGAACACACTCGTTGTGGGAGAAAAGAACCAAATTCCGTCAACCAAAACGTTATGAAAATGTGGACATTTGTTGAGAGCTTGTGCATGGGAGAAGAGACCGCCGGCTTCGGTGTTCAGAGTGATATGCAAAAGAAACTGGCTTTGGATAAAAATGCAGTTCATATTCGGTTCAGCGCACCATTTGCAAATGCGAAAAATTTGTTTTTGGCAAAACTAGTGCCGAAAGACTTGTCTGTGGAGCAGAAAGCGAGCAGGGTCAAAATTTCTTGTAAAAAGGAGTTGAAAGACTCTAAAATGGAGTACAATTTTTTGGATAAGGTTATAAAACAGTCGATGCGGCACGGATCATGGTTTTTTCAGCCGCAGACGTCTTCAGTTTCTCATATATAATATGGTATATAATATAAATATATATTGATCATAATCAGAGAATATATATATATATATATATATACTATATATATGACTATATAGAGTATATATTATAATAAAGAGTATAAATATATAGTAATGACGTAAGAGAGATATAAATCAGAGAAGATGAAATTAATAGACAGTGACTCCTCCCTCATAGTATAATGATAGTAAATATAGGAAGAGACGCAAGAAGAAGAGAGAGGAGAAGAGGTAGAAGAGAGGAAGAGAGGAAGAGCAAAGTTGCCACTGTCATATTTTTTGGCAAAAACTGCATGGAGAAGTCGCCAAAGTGAGCCTTTAATATAGAGATAGAATAGTATAATATTAGAATAATAACTGAGAAATATATATATATAGTAGTGAGCCTATAGTAGCATATATATATATTGAGTGAAGTAATGTATAAATATATGAAATAGTATTAGAGATATTACCAGTGAAAGCATATGATATATATATTATTATAGATAAATAGAGTCATATATGATGGAGCAATAAGTTGTAAAACGTGATCAGTAGAGAGAATGTTCTATAGGCCCCTCAGAGGAGAAACATAGAGAGATGAGCCGCTATCGGTGATTGACTACGTGGAGATCTGCGCGATAAGTGTTCCTCTCACGACTAGCGATGTCTCTCTCTCTCTCGTGCATCTTATCAAATTCAGGATGCAACTCTGCGGTTAATTTCAAGAATTCTATTCACATACCTCCTCTTATCTCAGAATGACAAGAGCCGAGATAATGATAAAGATCCTCCAGAGAAATAATGAGAAGAGATAGTGATTCGGTCAGTCCATGTTTTGGGAGTGAGTATAAATAAGTCATTAAACTTATAGGAGAGATATAAAAGAGTAAGAGCGAAAGAACATTAGAATTAATAAGAGAAAAAGATTATATATAAAGGTAAATAGTAATAATAACACGAACAGGATAAAAGATTGTATATGGTTCACATATAAAATAGTATATAATGAGGAATATGAGGCAAAAGAAGGTACAAGTAGTATTGATGAAGAATTTAAACACTAAACGAGAACACCCTAGAGTAGACATGTAGTAGATAGTTCAGTTTGTACGAAGGATCTCGCTCAGACCTCTAGGTGGAAGACGAACGACGGGGGGAGACTGCGACACCCCATTTGTCCCGACCCAGTCGGCTCGAAACCCTAAAAACAATATATTCTTAGGGGGCTCGAGCAGATGAGGGACAGAGGAGGAGGAGTCATTCAAGCCCTTCAGAACGAAGATGCGACCTCAAAAAGACCTTGCAGGCCAGATATTGTTTATGTGATGACTGCAAATAAACATTTAAAAGTGAAAGACCTTCAATAGGTCAAGAATTAAATAATCCCAATAGTCATTACTGCTATTTTTGCGAAATTTTTGTATTTCACAAAAGAAACGTCGCTAATAAAGCTACATCGTGTACAACACCAAATGACGAGATCCCAGATATGCAGAGAGCAAAGATTTTCAACTCATCGTCAATCAGCAGTGATCCGAAAGGGTTCACCAAAACAAAGTCAATGTTCCGTATTATAATTAATCCACGAGAAATTCTCACACGTTGAATACGCGTTAGACCATCTGTTCATCATAAAGTTGGATAAAAGGTTAGAAGGTACTAATAATTCAAGTAATAGAGGCATATTAGAAATAACGAGAGATGAGTTTACAAAGGATATATGTGGAATAAAAATAGGAATATTAGTGACTATTTATTGGGTCACAGTGTAGATTAGAGACGAATAGAGAATTGAAATTCTAGTTAGTATAGAATCGTGCACATCTGAGAGCATAGATCATCTTCGAAATTAGATGTAGAAGAGCAACGGATTGCAGAGACCAGTTTTACGACTTTTTTGAAATACGACGAAAGATTTCAAGGAAAAGGAAATGGACCAAAGTGAATGATTAATTTGCGCCATATGAAGGCTTTATTTTAAAAGTCGAAAAGATATTCACAA
>JABUQX010096030.1:77500-90662 GCA_015478945.1 Trachelipus rathkii | reverse complement strand
AAATTCAAATGTTATTTATCAGAAAATATAAATAACACATATAATAGTAGTTGTACTACCACAGAAACACATTAGAATTAAATGTTATTTATCAGAAAATATAAATAACACATTGAAATTTATGTTATTTTTCAGGAAATAAAAATAACACATTGAGAATTATATGTTATTTATTAGAAAATATAAATAACACATACAATTATCATTCAAAGTGTTACAGAAACACATTGAAATTTAGAAGTTATTTATTAGGAAAATATAAATAACACATAAAAGATAGTTCATATGTTTCAGACTTAATTTATATATTTTTATATAAGAAAAAAAAAATATATTTTTATATGGTAAAGAACCATACATATTTTTTTTTAGAAATTAGCAGAAAATATATCAGAAACTTCACATATTTTAGGTGAATGTTTTAAAAGAGAAACATTGGATTTGTTTTCTCTCCTAACATCTGTTGGTAAACTAGCATGATTGTTAAATTTAGAAAAGAATAACCAGATAATTCTGGTACAATATTGATTATGATAATCACAAACAGAACAGAAAACTTCAATTTTGTTCCAGAATGACAAGAATGTAAGAGAAGAGGTAGGAAGTATTGACACTATGATTGTTCAATCGCTATTTTCACGCTCATTCTCAACAGGAAAGAACAAATTGTTTGAGTCAACCAGACAACTTCAAATTGTGTTTACTACAACAAAGAATATTAGGAGACAGTCAAAATAAAAAGGCCTATGGAAAGTGTCTTTACTGTTCTTTTCTTATTCTTGATGGAAAACTAGACACAGAAGAAAGTTAAAACTTTAGGAAAAAAATCTATTATTGGATAAAATAATAGATTAATAAATTATTAGAACAACATAGGAAAATTCTCCATCCTGAAGACAGAATTTAATTCTAGGAAAATATTCATCCTCACTGAATTCTAGGAAAATATAATCTTATTTTCTTTAGTCCTAGAAACTCTTTTGTATAAAATATTTGGTTTTGACCAAAATGTGTACATAAAGTCTAACTCAGAATTGTAAAAATTGTAAATATGGGATTGAATAACTGAGGTAGTATAGACTTATAAGTTTAAATTCAGAAATTTGGAAGTTTAGGTGGAAAATGAAAATATTGAGGATAAGAAGAATTGAGTGATTGAAAACCACCACTGAAAATTGAAGACTTGATAGCAATTCTTCATAGGATTCTCAATATATTCCACCCAGTACCTGAAACCAAAATACCTTCTTATACTTTTATATTTTTATATAAGAAAAATATAATAACATAGTTTATTGTACATAAATTGATTAAATTTAAGAAATATTAATGAGTTTTCTATTTACTAAACTCATATCAAAGAACATTTGAAATTAGTTCTTTGAAAATAATTATTCAGATAGAATATATATCATGAAAAGACATGTGATATACTAAATAGTTCCTATTAATATTAAGAAAATACAATGGATTATTGATTGGACAAAGAAGATAAAGAATGACATTTCTCTTCCAATTTTTCAATTAATTCCATTATCTTTATTCAGTTTATTATAAATAAAATCTTTGATACATTTTGAAACAATATCTAGTTAACATAATTACATCTTGACAATTACATGATGACAAAAGTTACTAGATCTAAAATAAAAAGTTTATAACTTTTTATAACTTTGGACCAAAAAATCTTTTCGTTTCATCTCTATCATCTATCAGAAGGATTAAGTTGATTGGTGGCCACTCTCATCTGAAAACTTTTTGAAAGAGAAGATAGATAATTCTAACAGCCTAATAAGAAACAATTTCCATGATGTAATCAGTAAATTTGAAAAGATATCATTGATTAGAGATTCTTCAAAAGAACCTCATTAATAATCCTAGAAAGGTCCGAAAATGAAGAAAGATTCAACATCAGGAAGGTAACTTCAAGAGTTGCCCATGAAGAAGGATTCGTCATCAAGAATGTAACTTCAAGAGTTACAAAGGAAGAATGAACCAACATTAGGATTTATATGAACATCAGGATTTATATGAAATCATGTTAGAAACATCATGAAGATGGAATTATACTAATTAGCATTCATTAGTATGTTGTAAATAATTAATATGTTGTAAATAAATATTTCAACAGTTTCATACTTTAATATCCTTTTAGATCTTAAAAGTTTATTTGTTTGTTTACAGAATATAAAAACTTTACACATTTACATTTTTTATTGACATTAAAACTTAAAATAAACACAAGAAAACAATCAAGGGCATAATATTTTTTTTTTTTTGTGTGTATACTTAACATTTTTTTTTTTATTTTATTTCATTGTTTTATATATGTTTGAATTTTTTTTTTTACCCACTAAATAACAAAATATTTGATAAATAAAAACAAATAAAAATCTTATTTTTATAACATTATATGTAATTTTATTTTACGTTATATTTATTTAAAGAAAAGTGGAAAAAACTAAAAATTTAGTTAGTAATTTTTGTAATAATAAAATATAATAGATACACATTCAAAAGTAAGTAGGCGGTTTCTTTTAATCGGAATATCTTATTTTATTAATTCTATGTTTTTTTTTTTTTGTTTTTAGTGTTTTTAATTTTATGAAAACATTTTTTATATAGAGTTGGTTATTTTAATCTTGAATTTATTTTTCAATAATTTAAATTTACTTTAATTTACTTTATGCTACATAATCAGAATTTTTATTTTTAATTTTGTTTCAATTAAGAATTAGCCTTATGCTATATAATCAGAATTTTTATTTTTAATTTTGTTTCAATTAAGAATTAGCCTTAAGCTATATAATCAGAATGTTTATTAATAGTAAGAATTATATTTTTTTTATAATTTTTTTTAATTTTAATTTTCATTATAATCAGAAATACTTTTAACAGAATTCAACTGTTATTTTCGCTACAATACTTGCTTTTTAATTATTTCTTTATTCATTCATTATATAAAAATTAACTTTTTAAGTAAAGTTCTAAGAAACACTAAGTACCTCAGATATTAGTTTAAGCATTTTTACTTTTTGAAAACATCAAAGTATTAATGGACTCATAATAATCAGAAACGTTTTTTTTAATATTTAACTTTGTAATTAATAATTAAGATTATAAGCTCCAATAACCCTAACCCAAATATTTAATCATTTTAACGAGTGAATTAGTGACCATAATAAAATTAAAATTCTTTTATGAGAACGTTAGAATGACCCATCCAAATCAGATTATAATTTAATTTTCCCTGTAAAAGTTTCTACATAACTAACATAACCCAATGACCAATAAACATTGCTTTACATTTAACCAAGTAACCAGGCAACAGAATTTAAAAACTGTTAGCTTACACACAGTCATACAATCCAGAAAATCTTTTCTTTTGACGTTGGTCTTGTTTGATTAATGAAAAGGGGGACGCCTCATCAACTACTTGCTCATTTTGGTTGGTTCCTTAGAATCATGTTTTTCATACTTACAGTCATTGCAGATTCGATGAATTCATTGCTTGGTTTGGTTTCTTCTTACCATGCGTTTATAAGGTTCCGGCCTATAAACGCCTCACAAATCGCCTGTTTATTAATAGATATTTTTCTTTATATTTTCAAATTACTTTGTGTATAATTTCCAAATGTATTTGTTACGGTTATTTATCATGTTTACTTCTTTTAAACATTTGACTTTTTTTTTATCTAGATATATGAATGTTTTCATATTTGTTACCTAAAAAAAACTCAAACTTGTCATCCTACAACATGATAATTTTTTTTCTTTTCATTGATAATCTCATTTGTGAAATCGATCCAGAAGACCAATAAATTTAACTTATAACTTTAACTTCTTTTTTTTAAAATTAAAGAATTAAATTATTTGATACACTTTTATTTAATCAAATTAAAATTCCACACAACTAATCGCTTGCTTCAAATTAAAAATTTAATTTAAATTGAATAAAAATGGGGCCTCTAAAAGTAGCTTTGACTTCAACTAACATAAATTTTCAATGATAAAAAATTTATATTTTAGTTTTAAGATTTTTATAGAAAGATGTTTTAAGTGCAGTTTTAACACAGCATCCTGGGTTCATCTTCGTTATTGGAAAAATGTTGCAATAAATTTAAAAATATTGAAAAAAAGACTTAAAATTCATTTTAGTCGAATAAGCACATAAAAATCTTATCTGCTGTGGCTTTTGTTTCTACTGACGCCAATCTATCATAACATTTCATAACTTATTTATGTATTGAAAATCTTTTTACTGCTTTAAATCCAAACTCTTTCGCTTTACGATCCATAAAACAAATATCGATGCTTTTTCGCAAAGACCCCCTTGAAAGACCCTATGAGAATCATTAGGAGAACCCCGCATTTGAAATCCAAAGGAATGATTCATCTGCTATCCCCTAAGAAGCCCCCTCTTTTAAATACTCCCCTAGAAAGACAGAGAGACAGGGAGAAGACAGAGAGACACAGAGAAGACAGAGAAAGACAGGAAGAGACAGAGAGAGCTGGAGGGAAGAGTTTGGGAGATGGAGGCATTAAGATGTTTTATAAGAGCATGACTATCTTGGATCGTGACTAGTGGGGACAAAGACTTTAAGATAGCAAGTTCTTAAACTTAAGAAATCAGTTAGCAGTTCAATATTAGATTAGATCAGAGAGGGTTGAATAAAACAAAGTCCCAACTAAAATTTAGAGATAGAGTAGTGTCTTTTAAAATAATGGGGAATCATATCTGTATAAATAAAAAATAATACATTTATTAATATACATTGAATGTATATAGATATATGTATAATAAAATTATATATATATTGGTATATATCAATGTATATTATTATTAATTTTTCTTTATTTTTATTTTTAATAATAATGATTAAAAAGACAGGAAAGTTTCACAACAGCCGTCAAAATGTAAAAATTAGGCTGACTCGGATTTTTGTCGTGGAGAAGAGGTAAACCAATGTAACATTTAATTATTACAATTAAACTTGATTAATGATAAATTATTAATTAATATTAATTAATTTAATAAATTTTTGCCTAATTATGAAAAAACAATTATAATTAGTATTATGATTATTGATGACAATGACCAATGTTGTTTTGTTTAGAAAACTAATAATAATAATAACAATAACAATAACAATAACAACAATATTGACAGTGGCATCAATAAGAATAATAATAATAATAATAAACACACACACACATTTAATAATAATAATCACACACACACACACAATAATAATAAAATAATAATAATAACACAAAATTGTAATATTAAAAATGTTGTCAGATTTGAATAAATAATTTATACTTCTTTAGATTTTTAATAAAAAATATAATTATAAAATTATATATATAATTTTATAATTATTTATAATTTTTATATAATTTTATGTAATTTTTTATATAATTTGATATGATATAATTTTAATAATATACAATATCATATAATATATTTTTTGCCTGAATAAGCTTTTGTTAGAAGATTCATGAAAAAATGTAATATATTGAATTTGTATTGTTTCAAGTAAAAATATGTAAATATTTATCGAATATAATAATATGTTATTAATCACTAATCTTTACTAAATGATTGTTTATATTATGCTATAATATCTTGTGTTTTTATTTATAAAACAGGTTTTCGTGGATATCTTTTCGTGGATATTTTTCGAGATTACTTTTGAGAATATTTTTCGTGAGTTTTGTTGTATGGAAGGAAATAAAGATGGAACCTTAAGCGTATTTCAATTCAACCATGGTAATGGCTGAAGCGCTGTCCACAAGATATATATATATATATATAAAGGTATATATATATTATAAGTATAGTTATGGTATATATATATATATATATATATATGTATATATTATTATTATTATTGATATATTACATATATATATATATACATATATTAAGTATATATATAAACATATTATTATATATATATTATTATTATTATTATGTATATATGATATTATTATTATTATACATATTGTTACATTATTATATATATATGTATTATATTATTATTATTATTATTACATATATTATTATTATATTATTACATATATACATATATTATATATTATAATATATATTATTATATATAGTATATATAAGAGTATATATTATTATTATTACATATATATTATTATTATTATTATTGACATATATTATATATATATATTATTGGCTATTATTATTATTATTGCGTATATTATTATTATTATTATATATTATTGTTGTATATTATATTATTAATATATTACATATATATATTACGCATGTGCATATTATTATTACATATATATATATTATACATATACATATATATATATACATATATTACTACATATATGATATATATATACATACATATTATTATTATATATTATGTATTGATATATATTATACATACATACATATATTTCCATACATATCTATATATATATATATATTAAAGATATATTATTATTATAGATATTATTATATTATTAAGTTATTATTACATATATATATTATTATACATATATATATATTATTATATTATTATATATATATAATCTGGAGCATATACATATTATACATACAAATACATATAGTGGTATATTATATGTTATTGTTATATTATGTTAATATACAAAGATATTATACATACAGGTACATATTATTATATTATATTATTATTGATATTATTATTATTATTATTATACATATTACTATATTATTATTATTACATATTATTATTATATATATTGATATATATACATATATATATATTATATGTATTATATACATTATTGGCTGCTTGATTTGATTACTATACATATTATTATTAATATTATTATATTATTTATTATTATTATTATTATTATGTATATATATTATTATTATATTATATTATTATTATTATTATATATTATATTATTATATTATATATATATATTACATATATATTTATATTATATTATTATATTATTGATAATATTATAAAATATTAATACATTAGACGTGCTATAAGTGTTAAGTATGTACATGGAGAAACTATACATATATATAAAAACATACATATATACATAGACAGATATAAAAATATATATATAGGTGAAGTTACATAAATATTATATATGCGTGTATATGTTACACATGCGCCGCGTCATTTGTCTATTTATTGTATAAACTATACATACATATATTATACAGATATATATTATATTATATTATTATTATATATATATATATGATATATTACATATATATATATATGTTATTATATTATTACATATTATTATTATACATATATATTATTATTATTATATATTTATATATTATTATATTACATATTATTATTATATATTATGCTAGCTATATGGATATATTATACATATTACATACAACATTTATATACATACACATATACATATATTACAGCATATTATATATAGTGGTATATTATGGCGATTATATACATACATTACATATTACATATATTATTGTTGGCTGGTTGGTTGGAGCTGTTGCTGGTGCAGTTACATATGCCATGTTATACATATATGTTATTATTACATATATACATGTTATTGGCTATTATTACATATGTTATTATGTTATTATTGGTTATTATTATATTATATATATTATATATTATATACATATATTACATATATACATATTATTATTATACTTATATATATTTCCATATACATATATTATTATTACATAGTATATATGTATATATACAGATATTATTATTACATATATTATTATATATATATATATTACATATATTATATATATGTTATTATTATTGTAAGTTATATATTATATGTATTATATTATTATATATATATTATTATTATATATATACATATTATTATTATTATTATTATTATTATATTATATTATTATTATATATATATAGTATATATAAGTATATATTATTATATATATTATTATATTATTACTGTATTATTATTATTATTATTATTTATATAAAAATACATATATGATATTATATATATTATTATTATTATATATATATTATTATTATTATTATTATATTACATATTATTATATATATTATTATTATATATATTATTATTATTACATATATATATTATATATACATACACACGTATATATATTATTATACATAATATTATTATTATATATGTTGATATATGTTATGTTATATGCACATATATTATTATATACATACATTGTGATGAATGTTATGCATATATATATGTTACATATTATATTATTACATACATACATACATATATAGTATATACCAAAGGTACACAACGATTAAATTGCGTTGATATTATTATTGTTATTATTATATACATATATATATATTATACATATTATTATATATATTACATATATTATTATTATTATTACATATATTACATATATATATATATTATCCTGTGTATATATTATTACATACATATATATATATATTGGTTGCTATTACATATTATTATTACATATTATTATTATATGCTACATATATATATATATATGTTATATTATTAAATATTACAGGTATTATTGCATATACATATTATTACATATTACTATTACATATCATTATATATGTATAGATATTATGATATATATTATATATATATTACATTACATATATTATTATTATTATTATTATATTATAAGATATTATTATTATTGATATATATATTATTATTATTACATTACATATAAAAACATATATATATATTATATTACATACATATATATGATATATTATTATTATTATATATATTATTATTAAAATACTATAATTATTATTATACATATATTATTACATATTTAGGATATTTGATAGTATTAGTATTATTGATAGCTTGATAGTTTGATAGTTTCGTAATTATTATTATTATTATAATATTATTATTATTGTTATATATTATTATTGCTATTATTACATATATTATTATTATAACAGTTAGATATTATATATTATGTTATTATTATTATTATACATATAATCTCTATATATTATTCTAAATATTTAGATATATATAGATATATATAGATATATATGTATATATATATATATATATATATATATATATATATATGTTATTATGCAAAAGTAGGCGAGGCCTAATTAAGAAGTCTTGGAGCTAGTATAGCGGATTAACGATACTACCAATTTTAACTAAGCGTTAAAAGAGTATAGAATTCCTACCGCTTCTTTCTCTCCATGCCGTATGTATAACCCTACCCCATCCTCTGGGGCAAAGAGAAAGGTAAAGAAAGCAAGAAAGAAAGATATATATATATATATAAAGAAGATATATATATATATATATATATATATATATATATATATATATATATATATATATATACATTTCTATTAATATTATTATATCTATATACAGGAAGTTAAACATTGTTACAGTCATCTATGCCTTCAAAACATTTAAAAATTAACATATATTACAGATAAATTATTATACATACATATTATTATATACATATATATATATTGATATTATTATTATTATTAATATATTATATATATATATATATATATATATATATTATATATATTATATATATATTATTATTGTTATATATACATATTGATATTACATATTATTATTACATATACATATATATTATTATTATTAACATACATGTTATATTATATATATTATTATTAAGTTACATACACATATAATATTACATAATAGAGGTACATATTATTACAAGATATTACATACATTCATATTACATTATATTATATTACACATATATTATTATATTATATACATATATACATATATATATATATATGTATATACTTTATATATTACATATTATTATATTATATATATATATATACATATATTATATATTATATATTATTATATATATATATTATTATTATTATATATCTATTATTATTACATATTATTAATATTATATTATTATTATACATATTAGTATTATTATTATATATAGATATATATATATTATATTATATTATTATACATATATATATATACATATTATATTATTAATATATATTATATATATATAATATATATATATATATTTATATATTATACATATATATATATATATATATTATTATATATATATATTATTATATATTATTATTACATACATAGATACGCGTTACATATACACATACATAATACATATTATTGGTTACGTATTATTATTAGATATATATTATATTGTTATTATTACATATTATTACATATATTATATATTGTTATTGTTATATAATATATATTACATATTATTATATTATAAACATATACATATATAATATATATTATTATATTATTATGTTATATATATACATATTACATACATATATATATTATTATATTAATATTATTATATTATATATATTACATATATATATACATATATATTATTATACATATATATATATATATATATTATTATTACATATATATATTAATATTATTATTAAGTTGTTATTTCATAAAATATTAATACATTATTATTATATTATTACTACGTTATTATTATATTATCTATTATTACATATATATTAAGATATTATATTACACATATACATATATTATTAGTTATATATTATTACATATATATATATTATATTACATATATTATTATTATATATATGTATATATTTATATATCCATATATATATATATATATATACATATATTATATTATATATATACATTATTATATATATTATATTATGGTATATATTGTTATTATTATTATTATTATTATTATATACATATTATTATTATATAATATTATGATTTTATTATATGTTATATATATATATATTACATATCTATATATATATATATATATTATTATATGTTATTACATATTATTATTAATATTATTGGTTATTATATTATTATTATTACATTATATATATATATTATATATACATATATACATACATGTATACATATATACATATATTATTATTATTATACATATATACATATATTATTATTGTATACATTATATATATAAACATATATTATACATATTACATATATATATATTATATACATATATATACATATATTATTATTATTATATATTATATATATATTATACATATTATTATATACATATTATATTATAATATATATATATATATATATTTATATTATTATTATTATTATTATTAGTTATTATATATATATATATATATTATTATTATATATATATATATATTATTATTATTATTATTAATATGATATTATTATAAATATATATATATAGTATGTAGATTATATATATATATTATTATTATTATTATATTACATATATGACATATATATATATATATTATTATATATATTATACATATTATATTATTATTATTATATATATATATATATATATATATATATTATATACATATATTATAATATTGAGTTATTATATATATTATTATATATATATATATTTATATATAGATACAGATATATAGTACATATTATTACATATTATTATATTATATTATATTATACATATATATATACATACATACATATACATACATGCAAAGATCATACTTGAAAATCATATATGAACTCCTTTAAACATCTTATAGTCAGGGCTGGTGTCCATTAGAACTCCTGGCTCTGACAGAACCTCCTTGGGATCTGGCTGACCCTGTTCCGGACGTGAACCGAAAAATTTATCCAGCGATTCTAGCATATATATATATTATTGTTATATAAGTGAGATATACATACATATATTATATATATAGCAAATAAGAGCGAAAGTGTTATATTTATATATATATATAGTAGAAGATATATGAGTTATTATATATATATATATGTGTATATATATATATTATATTTATATTTTATAGTATTATTATTATTATTATTAAGTATATATATATATATACATATATATATATATATATTATTTATATTATATATATATTATATATATATATATATATATATATATATATATATTATATGTATATATATATATATTATATTACAGCTTAGGCTAAGAGCAAGCTGTATATGACAAGTACTTTTAGAGACACATAGTATTAATAAAGAAGTATTCCAAGATGTAATTTTTAATTGCAAAAACAAGCAGTTGAACAGTCAGTAACTGAAACCCCAGAGTCCTTGGAATTAAACTTAATACAAAATACTATGTGCCCTAATGTAGGAAAAATATAATAACTAATATTAAAATATACCCTTAAATAGTAATCTTGGGGCAAAGAGGACGGTGAAGAAAGAAAGAAAGATATATAAGGAGTATATAGCAGAGAAAGATATATATATATGTTATATATATATATATAGAGTGTTGCTGTTATATATATATATATTGTTATTATTTTATTATTATTATTATATATATAGTTATTATTATTATTATATACATACATATTATTATACATATTATTATTATACATATTATATATACATAAAGCTATTGCCATTATGTTATTGGTTGTTATATTATATATATATAATTATTACATTTATTATTATTGTACATATTATTGTTGATATATATATATATGTAGAATATATATTATATTATTATATATTATTATTATTGTTTTAAATTACATATTATTATTATGTAAATATACATATATTATATATATATATTATGTTATTATATTATTACATAATATATATATATATTATTATTAATATTATATATATTACATATATTATATATAAAAATAAGATATATTATATATATATATATATTTCCATATACCTTTCTTTACATATTACTTGTTATTATTACATACATACATACATACATACATTATTGTTACATTGCTGGCTGTTGGTACATACATATTGTTGTTGCCATACATATTATGAGTTAGATATTATTTATATATATATACATATTATTACACACTATACAATATATATATATATTATATTATTATATATTATTATTATTAGTATGATATTGTTATTATTATTATTATACATATTACACATATATTTATTATTACAAGTATTATTATTACAATATGATACATATATATATATATTATTATTATATTATTACATTATAAAAGACTTTGAATATGCTATTACATATACATAT
>JABUQX010096030.1:70000-72500 GCA_015478945.1 Trachelipus rathkii | reverse complement strand
CACACAATATTATCAAACACTTAAGATAAAAATAAAAGTGTAAAATAAATGTCTAAATTCTGAAATACCAACGAAGAAGAAAATCTCTCTATTTAAAGTAACGAGATCTACAGTAGCGTGCAAGTGCGAAACTCATGATGGCGCTAATCTATGTGAACTAACACTATGTTTAGCAGTTTGTCAAAATTGAAAATATAGTTTGTTATACTGTTCTGACGCCATCATTACTGAGCGTACCCATCCCATTCCTCTTGCTTCTTTTGTACAAATTTTCGTAATTACTTTAAGTTTATACGTTTATTTTACAATTCTTATGTGGTAAGTGTTTGATAATATCGTGTAAATATTTTAATTATAAATAGTGAATCTTGTTCCCGCAACTGCTCTTCTTCTTGGCCGCTAATTTGCTGATCGTTCCCGTGGCACTCCCAGTCACACTGTTCCAATTCTTGGATATTGCTTCATCACCCCAGTTTCCGACCTGCTAAGCTAAAAAAAAAAGTACAAACCAACTATGCACGTTTCGCGTACTTGCGCGCTACTGTAGATCTCGTTACTTCAACACACCACTAATTTTATATAAATATATATATATATATATATATATATATATATATATATATATAAGTATATATATATATATATATATATACAGCAGTATATATATATATATATATATATATATATATATAATAAATCCATACATGATATTATATAAATTCATATATTATTATTATTATTATTACATATATTATATATATATATATTATTATTATTATTACATATACATATATATGTATATATATATATAAGTATATATTATATTATATATTATTATATATTACTATAGATATTATTACATATTATATATATTATATTATTATATTATATTATGGTTAATATATTAGTTATATATGTATATATATATATTATTATTATTATTATATATTATTTATATATACATATTATATATATTATATAGATATTATATACATTATTATGCTATTATATTATATATTATTATATTATGCATATTATTATTATATTATTATATTAATATTACATACGCTATATACATATATATATATATATATATATATATATGTTACATATATATATATATTATTATATATTATTAGAGTTAGTTATAGTTATATGGTTATTATTACATATATTTTTATATATACATATATATACATATAAGATATAAAGATATTATATATATATATATATATGTATATATTATTATTATTATTATTATATATTACATACCTTAATATATACATATATTATACATAAAGAGCTATATGGTATACATATATTATGTTACATATATATGGAGGTATTAACTCTTAACAGCTCTTCAATCACAGGCAAAACAAACAACATTGAGCCTGAAACTCTGCATTATGAATAATATAAGTATAAAATCTTACCTTGAATTTTTAGTTATTTGATTATGTCATGAGAGAGAGAGAGAGAGAGAGAGAGAGAGAGAGAGAGAGAGAGAGAGAGAGAGAGAGAGAGAGAGAGAGAGAGAGAGAGAGAGAGAGAGAGAGAGAGCTTTATTAATATTTCTGTAACTTTTTTAAAGCATTTCTGATCAGATTTAGGATTATAACAAAGAAAAAATATAATTTTATTTTACGCATGGTACTATGTATAAATATAAAGTTGCAGAGAGTTGACTGTACACCATATTTGTGAATATGGTACCATGGAGTTATATTATTATGAAGTTAGAGGGAAGATTATATAATGTTAAAACAATTTCAAAAGTCTGTAAAATGAGCTTCATCTACACAATTTGATCAATTAATAAATAATAACAATTAATAATTAATAATAATTATTCATAACCTGCACAAACTTAACAAATAAATGTTTTCTTGCCCAAAAAAAAGACATTAAATTTTCTTTTAGCTTAATATACTGTTAAAAGTTTTATTAATATTTAATTTAAATCAAATATTCTTGTTCACATAAATCAATTTTTTTTATCGAATACTAATCGTATCCAAAAATATTACCAATAATCATAATCATAATCATGATCATAATATTACCATAACCATATTAAAAATCATGATAATTAAATTTTAAACATAATCTTTATTATCGATTTATCAAAACGTCAAAGAATTTTTTTGTTTTAAATACTAAAAGTAAATATAAGATATTATTCTTTATTCTTTATTCTTTATTCTTTATTCTTTATTATTTATTATTTATTATTTATTCTTTATTCTTTATTCTTTATTCTTTATTCTTTATTCTTTATTCTTTATTCTTTATTCTTTATTCTTTATTCTTTATTCTTTATTCTTTATTCTTTATTAATTGCTTCTATCATAGTGCAATTGCTATATAGACAAAGAATCTGCAAGAAAGGTGCTAGGGTTTGATCCTTTTCTCTGATCTTAGGTAGTAATTACCTAGAACAGATTCCCTATTAAAAACAGGGCAATGCCCTTGAGGTATATGAGCTTTTCTATAAAAA
>JABUQX010096030.1:40000-52500 GCA_015478945.1 Trachelipus rathkii | reverse complement strand
CTGGGATCCGTCAATTTCAAAATCTAACATTCAAAAACTAGAAGTTGTTCAAAACAAAACCATCAAAATAATAATCGATTACATCCCCTCCACATCTTTACACCACCATCTGCCTGATGCAAAAAAAAACTCCCTTTAAGGGCCCACCTTAAGATGATAGGATATCAATTTTATAGTAAATCACCCCCTCGGATCACCCCTACATATATCAAACACTACAACAACCACATGCACCGAAAAGAATGAAAACAACCAGCAAATACTATTCTATTCTGATATTTACAACCGACTGCTCTCCACATTCATATTTACACTCAATTAACTAAAGAAACGATCTCTGTATACCAAAACAATACGCATTCCAAGGAAGTCCACCCGAAATCCCCAATCGGAGCAAACTTTGTATCGTCAAAAATAAACACGAGTAATTCTCTTTCGGCACCTCAGGGCACTACCCATCCATACAGGAACACAAATTTAATTATTTCAACGATATTCCTCCCTACAACTGTCAAAGATATCAATCCCAAACACTTGACAACATAAAACATCTCGTTATAGACTGCCCTGCTTTACCGAGCATCAGATGCAATTTCAGTACCCTTAAGTTAACAGATCTCTGATTTTAGCCGGCATTGGTGGTGGAATATCTTCAGCTCAGCCGTTTCGCTTAGGAGGAAAGAGGAAGGTGACAAAGTATATATATATATATATATATATATAATATATATATATATATATATATATATATATATATATAATAATATAATAACTAAACCAATATATCTATATATATATATGTATATATATATAATATGTAATATATAATAATAATATAATAATAATATAATATATCAATAATAATATATGTAATATGTAATATATCTATATAAATATATAATATATAATAATAATAATATATATATATATTTATAATAATAATATATAATAATAATAATATATAATAATATATATATATATATATATATATATATATATATATATATATATATATATATATATATATATATATAAAGGGATAATAAATACTTGTTTCTTTCTGAGAAAAAAAGTATTTTAAAAATGCATATGTTTTCTCTCATATCATTTTTTCTCACATGAACTCAGAAAAAAAAAAATCAAAAAAAAAATAGACACTTAAACAGGCCGACATATTTCATTAAGAATAAAGGAGTAAAGGATGGTATCAGGCATGCTTGAATTGATGTTCTTCAAAAACTTCTAAATCATTTATCAAAAATGGTATTACAGATTTTGTATTCCATAAAGTTTCCAAACTAAATGAATATATTTATAATACCATTCTAGATTCACGTACTTTCGTGAAAAAAAACATTGAAATATTTTGAAAACTAAAAATTTTATGAGTATTTTGTGGAAGAAATTAAAAGTTCAAAATTTCTTACCTCTCCCTTAAAATGCAAAATTGTGCGATGAAAATTTATTATTTCACCGAGAAGTAAGAATTAAATAGGTAACCTTCTAATCATAGTTCCTTTTTTGTAGTTAAAGAAAAACTCAATTTTGAAGTGGTTGGTCACCTTAAACCCTTTCAACTTATGAGTTTCTCCTATCTCTGTATCGTCTTTTTATCTCGACCTACGGTGGTAAAACGTTTTAGACATTTCAGAGCCGCAAACTAATCATACTTGCGGTCACACTTCTTTGATTTCTCTTGGAGTGTGCACTGCGCATAATAGAGGTAAATCTCTCTGATATGGAGGCATGTGTTCCATACCCTTTCCTTTTAACTAAAAATAGAAACTTTGGTTTAACTCTATTTGATCTTGTACTATTCACCACAGGGACGCTGAATTCAAAAATTACCCTTGTCTTCAAATTCCAGAAATTCATGTAATTTATATTTCATCCGGAAATCGTGGCACTAACAGCTCCTCTCTCCGTAGAAAATCAATAAACTCTTATTGCCGGTCTGGTTCCTGTATCTCAGATCATTTCTGGTATTTTTAAAAAAATGGCAACACTAACATGGCTTCTTCCTCTTTTCCTCCTCTAATATTTTCGACGGTACAACTGACATTTTACCTAATACTACAGCTGAACACTTTGATAAACCTTTGTCTCTAATTCCACCTTAGACTATTCCGGGTCAATTCATCATTCTCTCCCACCTTTTCAAACTTATTTATGATTGGCATTGGAATTTCTTTTAAAGATGTCATTTCTGCTCTCTCTCTCTCTCTCTCTCTCTCTCTCTCTCTCTCTCTCTCTCTCTCTCTCTCTCTCTCTCTCTCTCTCTCTCTCTCTCTCTCTCTCTCTCTCTCTCTCTCTCTCTCTCTCTCTCTCTCTCTCTCTCTCTCTCTCTCTCTCTCTCTCTCTCTCTCTCTCTCTCTCTCTCTCTCTCTCTCTCTCTCTCTCTCTCTCTCTCTCTCTCTCTCTCTCTCTCTCTCTCTCTCTCTCTCTCTCTCTCTCTCTCTCTCTCTCTCTCTCTCTCTCTCTCTCTCTCTCTCTCTCTCTCTCTCTCTCTCTCTCTCTCTCTCTCTCTCTCTCTCTCTCTCTCTCTCTCTGCTGGTATTCCTCAAGGAGTTCTGAAAACTTGTGCTTCCGAAAGTGCACCCTACTTTGAGAAACTTTTTCGTTTCTGCCTTAAACTTCGACGTTCTCTTCAAACTGGAAATGTGCGCTCATCGAGCCTGTGTCGAAAAAGGGGCATCCCCCTTAACCTTCTAAAGATATCTCTTTTTTTTAACCTTCATTATTTCTAAAGTTATCGAATCTATCATTAATAGAAAGATTTCGAAACATTAGATTTTTTAAATCTTATCTCTGATCGCCAACATGGATTTTGCAAATATTGCCCTAATTGGTGACCTTTTTTTCTTCTCTTTGGCTCTTGACCCTTTTCTATTCGACATTTCGGTGAATGTTTAGCAGTGACTTTAGATTTATCGAAATCCTTCTATAGAGTTTTACACAAAGCTGTGATTTCTAAGCTTTCCTCTTTTGGTATATATCCTCCTCTTTCTGGTCTATTCTGATTTCCTTTTCCCCTTCGTTCTATAGCAGTTGTTTTATATGGGAGCCATTCATCCTCCCTGTTCTGTACTATCTCAAGCTCCTTTTTTACTTTCATTAATGACATTCTCTTTCTTTCCTCATCACGTATCCACTCCTATGCCATCGACCACACCCTTCATTACTCTTTTCAATTTGAAAGACGCCCCACCCATCATCGATTATCTTGTGCATGAGGGTAACTTTGGAGCAACTACCTTTGGTTTTTTGTAATTTATAATTATGACATAAAAATATGGTTGTTTTTAATGCCTCAATTACTCAGTTTCTTCATCTTTCTGCTTGGGTCAATCTTCCACCCACCAATAGCATCCTCTTTGAAAACGCACAACTTCAACCTTCGTCTGTCCTTAATATCCTTGGTAGTTGTTTTTCTTGTAATCATTCTTGGAAAGGTCATATTATTTCTTTCTAATTAAACTTTTAAGAGATTGAGCATTCCGAGGAGCCTTCGAAATTCCTTCACGCCCATTGCTTGCTATTTATTTGGGTGGTGTTTGCACTTGTATGGAGTATGCCTCCCACATCTGGGGTGGTTACACTCACAAAGCTCGCCTTGGGAAGATTGAGTCTAGAGTTTTCGTCTTATGAACTATCCTACTATCTCTAAGTCTCTCTAGACTCTTTCTCCCTGTCCAAATGTTGCATCACTCTCCTTATATTACCGCTATTATAATGGACACTGCTTTTTTGAGCTCTTCAGTTATATACCTCTTCTTATGAGGAGACCTCCCGTGACTTGTTTTTCTACACACTCATCCTTTCTCTGGCCACCTCTGTGATCCCAAACTTAATCGATATGCTCAATCTTATATGCACTCCATTGGTAAAGTCTGGAAAACATATTCTCTATTACTTTTTCCAGCTTCCTTTGAATTAAACACTTTCTAATGACGTGTGTTGGAGCATGCCGCTCTTTAAATTTACTGGCCTTTGCCTACCTGAGGAGATGCAAAAAAAACAAAAAACAAAAAACAATGGAAGCAAAAGCAAAATATAGAGTTTAATTTTAAACGATTAATTAAAAATTATATTTTTTATTGTTAATGTTTTATATTTCATTTTCTGTGTATAATAATCTTTAATTATAATCTAATTATTTTCCAATTTTCAAGTTAACATCACTGTTAACGGTTAGAGTTCTATTCAAGGAGGGATTGTACTCACTTTTACGTTTGAGATGGAAGAAGCTATGCATATCATAAGGAAAGAATAATACATTCTCCCACCCGAAAAGTTTACAAACCTGGGTATCTTCTTTTGTTGGACGATTACTCTTCTATTGAGCTACCGAGCGCTCTAATTATAATTATAATTAGTAAATATAGGGTATGTTTATATATAAATAATAGGAGTAGAAAATAACTACGTTAAATTTCAACTTATAGGGAATGTTTATATTTTGCTTGCTAATCCTTACAGGTGCTTACTTTTAATTAAAATTTAATCATGAAAATATATTATTAACGAAAGTAAATAATAGTACAGTGTTGCATACCCTATCTTTATTTCTATTTATTTTTACTTCTTAGCGTATTTTTGTTTATTAACTCCTTTAATCAACATTTTGTTCATATTTATATATATAGAAATTTTTTAGTATTCATTAGTGTCACTAGGGAATTTTTATCAGGAAAAGAAATAGGAAGGAGACCAGACAAAGGGCTTTATCGTGGTATGCTGGTTCGATTGATGAGGCGCTACAATTCCCCTTAGGTTTAACTCCTCTTTATTACTCGTCTTTATTGCTTACGCCCCTTTAACCGGAGCCGGAGCCATTGCGGTGCTCGATGAAGGTTTAGTTTTGTTTTTTTTGTTGCTGTTGTTTGTGTTATTTTTGAGGATGGTTTGTTGTTGTTGTTGTTTTACTGGTACGTTTGCGTCAGCGCTCCCTGGTAAACGCAAACACACACTCAACCCTTCAGAAAGACCGACAGACCAACAAACAAATACATACATTTCATGAGATCTATGAATGACGTCACCAACGTCTCTACCTTTAAATTTGATTTTATTTTAAATTTAAAATATATAATTTAGTTTACCGCTGAATAATAATAATAATAAAATTACGTTTTTATTCTTACAATATAAATTTTTAACTATGAATAAATGAATGATTTGGGATGAACCCGAATACGAGCAAAGGTTTATTTCTTTATAAGAAGATGCTGATACCAAGGCGCTATCGAGGCATCTCTATAGGCTAGAGATTTTGTCGGTCTAATAATAGGAAAATGATAATAATAATTGCTTATCGCTATGGTTATATTTTTTCTTCAATTTCAAACTTTATTTTCCTTTTAAAATGATAATAATAATTGCTTATCGCTATGGTTATATTTTTTCTTCAATTTCAAACTTTATTTTCCTTTTAAAATGATAATAATAATTGCTTATCGCTATGGTTATATTTTTTCTTCAATTTCAAACTTTATTTTCCTTTTAACATTGAAAATACATATATTTTTTATTCCTTTCGTTATATTTTTTCTTCAATTTCAAACTTTATTTATGTATGTAATATAATATATATTAACAGCAATAGCCAGCCAATAATATGTATGTATGTAACAACTCCCAACACCATATATTAATAATAATAATATGTATCAAATGTCATAATAACTCCAACTATCTTATATATATAATAATATATATGTATGTAATAATATGAAATAACCAATAGCCAATAACATAATATGTATATATAATATATATCATAATAATATCAATAATATATGTATGTATAATATATATATGAAATATGTATATATAAAATAACTATATATATATATATATATATATATTATATATATATATATATATATATATATATATATATATAATAGTATAAATCTATAATTTATATATATATATATATATATATATATATATATATATATATATATATATATATATATAACTATATATATATATATATAATATATATATATATGTAGATAAATGCATACTCTAAATCTATGAATTTATATATATATATATATATATATATATATATATATATATATATATATATATATATATATATATATATATATATATATATATATATATATATATATATATTTATATATATAATTTTTCCGCACTGGCATTTACTCATGCTACTTTACTACTAATAATATAACTATGTATATATACATATATATATATATATATATATATATATATATATACAGCATATATATGCTATATATATATATATATATATATCTCGTAATAATAACGATTTATATATATATATATATATATATATATATATATTGTAAGATTAAGTAAGTCAAACATAAAAAATAAATAAATGATTTTATTCTAAATTGTTATTTTAAAGTTTTTAAATTGTAAAATTGCAATTACTTTATTTGAGAAAACAGCTGAAACTCATTAGCCGAAGTATTTGTATATCTTGTCAGGAATCAATCGGAAATAAGGATACCTTAATAGAAGTCTTCACAATCAAGAAGAATAATAGTTCCACAATATATATATATATATATATATATATATATATATATATATATATATATATATATATATATATATATATATATATATATATATTTATAAAAAAAGATATAGAGTTATATATGCCACGGGTCACTTCTGATAAAAACATACAATATATATATATATATATATATATATATATATATATATCGTAAGATTAAGTAAGTCAAACAAAAAATAAAAAAATGATTTTATTCTAAATTTTATTCTAAGTTTTTAAATTGCAAAATTGCAATTACTTTATTTGAGAAAACAGCTGAAACTCATTAGCCGAAGTATTTGTATATCTTGTCAGGAATCAATCGGAAATAAGGATACCTTAATAGAAGTCTTCACAATCAAGAAGAATAATAGTTCCACAATTCTGTATGAATAATACAAATACTAGTCTTAATTAATTTATACCATGTTAAAAGATTATTTGTACACCAGAATATCAGAAGGTAAACATACCATTTTTGTTTATGATGAAGACAAATACCGAGTCGAAAGACAATACAACTTTTTCTTGAAAGAAAATTTATTCCTTCAACCAGGGTCTCGTATTAGTATTCCCGACCTCTGGCGTACAAATATTTAGTAGATTTTAAAGTCTCAAAACCTGCCCATTTAACTTTTTTATTATCCTTTTAAATGCTCGAAATGCTGAAATTGGCTTGAAATATAGCTTCGAACAAGGAAATATGAAGAAAGATATCGGTTTCCTTCATATGACTTTGCTTATGCAGGCGCAGGATATTTTATAGATTGTTTTAGATTGATATATAAACTTACGTTTATATATATATATATATATATATATATATATATATATATATATAAATAAAAAAAAAAAAAAATAAAAAAATATGCCTGCTCGTATCTAATATGTATAATAATAACATATTATATATATATATATATATATATATATATATATAATATATATATATATATATATATATATATATATATATCTTTAATATATATATATATATAATAATATATATAATATATATATAACATAATATATAACAATAATAATATATAATATGTATATAATAATATATATATATATATATATATATATATATATATATATATATATATATATATATATATATATATATTAAAGGTTTAAATAAGAAACAATGAAACATGAAACCTTAATACCATTTATTGCTTCTTAGATTACTAATCTCTTGTTTAATAAATATAGACAAATTAACAGTACATACAGGTTCAAATATAAAACCTTTAAATGTGAAACCTTGATACCGATACCATTAATATGAAACCTTGATACCGATACCATTAATATGAAACCTTGATACCGATACCATTAATATGAAACCCTGATACCGATACCATACACCATTCGTTAACCGATACATGTGTCGATACTTTAAGATATGGAAAATGACAGTAACACCTTAACTCTTAAAGTTATTTTAAGAATATATTCGGTTTCCTATTTTCACAGAAAAAAAGATTAAGTTTTGATAAACGACTCGATCAACAGAAAAAAAGTAGAGAAAAAAAACAAGCTCCGATTCAAACACAGAGTTAGCTTTTTACTTGGTTATATTATTTTTATACACTCCGTCGGGCGGCGGGATGCCTCCAACTATCTAGTGGAGGCATTAAAAGAAAGGACAAATAAGTAAAAAAGACATATTTACAAACGCTCCTGGAGTATTCTCCTTATGCCAAGACAATTGGCTGGAGGGATTTTAACTTATTATTCCGAATCAGATTCATAAGAGTCACTATCTTGAAGACGTGCTCTTGCTGATACAGCTGCTTTTCGACTAGGTCTTGAAGGCTTAGCTGTTAAGATCGACGGTAGGCTAGAAGTTGTCGTAGAGGTATACGGAACTGATGATGGAGGGTTCGTTATTTGAGAGTTCCCGCTATGAGTTAAGGACAGTTCCAGAGGATATAAGTGCTTTATCGAATGATGATTTACTTGTCCTCCTGGAGACGACGAAAACGGATCTAACCTTTCCATCATCTCTATGTACTAATTGAGTGACGATGCCCAGCTGCCAAAAAGGGCGTTCTTTGACAGGACTACGTACGATAACCACTTCGTCATCTACTTTGATCAAGTTATTCCATCCAGTCTGGTAAAGATCTCTACCTATCTCTCGGTGACTTAGCAGGTATTCTTCATACCATCTGGTCCGAAATTCTTCAAAAGTATCTGAGGATGCCCGAAGAGATTTGATCAAAGCATTTCTAGTAGGTATTTTTAATGGTTGAGCAACGTTCTCATTTCTCCACAACATGCTATTTTTTGAATGAGGCTTCAAAAAACAATTAGGCGTGAGAGGAATTACCTCCTGAGAACTTAACGTGTTGGTAATAGGTCTCGAGTTTATGGCATCAGAAATTTCCACAAAAATTGTTATGAATTAAAAACCATTAAATGGAGGATTGTCCGATGGTTTTCACGAGACAATCTTTTACCAATCTCAAGAGTCTCTCCCATAGGCTACCAGTCCAAGGACTGCATAAAGGGATTCTTCGATGTATGATGTGATTTTTACGGAGGAACTCCTGCCCATTTTCCGTGATGACAAATGATTCAAATGATTCGACTCCCTGAACAAAGAATTTTCCATTGTCACTATACACAACGTCCGGCACTCCAAAGCGACTGACGAAACGTTTAAAAGATTGGACGAATGACTCAGACGACATATCTGCTATCAAATCCAAATATACATCACGCACATTTAAGCATGTGTTAATGATAATGAACAATTTTTGGCCTGTGGAGAGCCTTTCACCTTCACCCACCAATGCTTGGTGAAGTCCACTCTTACATGTTGGAAAGGGCGGAATAGTTCCACTTGAGCCCTCGTAAAGTTGGTAAAGTGAGGATACTTAAATGCAAAGTTGTTGTACCTCTTGCACATGATACAGTCAGTAAGAACCCTTTTGATGGTAGCTCTGGCTGCGGTGATCCAAAAACCTCTAAGACGGATGTTTGTCAAAGTGGCTTGAATCCCCAAATGTTTGCACTCATAGTGAGCATTTCTGATGAAAAGAAAAGTGAAATGATGACTTTTTCCCAAGAGGATGGAGTTTAGCACATCAAAATCATAGTAGTTGGATCGAGCAAGTCTTCCCTTGCTTCTTATAAGATGTTGATCATCAAGAAACAAGTTGAGATGATTGACCATATCAGGTGGTGGTTCGGTCAACGAAGGATTAGCTCTTGCTCTTCTTAGAAAAGCAAGTTCTTTAGGGAAGGACTCTTTCCGCATCCTCTATAGGCAGTACAATCGTGCAATTGATTCACAGTCGATATTTAATTTTCGTGTGATTGCTGAAAACTTAAAAAGGAGAGAGCATACTCTTGAGTAGAGCGTGGAGATTGGAGAACTTTTCAAACTTGATCACAGGTGGTGGTACAGCTTGATTTGTAGTCAGAAGCACAAGAGAAGGATTGCTTGTGCTATTTTCCCACTCTGTTTCAGGCCAATAAATTGGGGCCGCTGACAACCATTCATGTCCTTTTTTCCAAAATGAAAGGGATTTCCCAAATTCAGCAGTTGTTAGACCTCTGGTGAGGAGATCTGCAGGATTTTCTTCAGATCTTACAAAATGAAATTTGGGAATCAATTGCTGATTTTCTCTAAGAGAAGATATCATTTTTTGAATGTCCTGAATCCTATTTTTTACTAAAACGCTCTTGTTCTTTTTTCCTCCTTTAAGAATCCACTGCAAAGTAATTTGCGAATCAGAAAAGATGTTTAAAGTATTGAATCTTGAGATAGGAAAGCCATCAAGGACCTGAGGTAGACACTTGAAGGCTAGAAACACCAACAAAAGCTCTAAGCATGGTAAAGTCTTTCCTTTAAGGGGAGAAACATTTCCTTTAGACCAAAGAAGGTTTGGTTCTTTGGTTGAAGAAAAAAGGTAAACCACAAAGCCATAGCATGTAGGGCTGGCATCACAGAAGATGTGAGAGACAGGTCGGAACTTTCTGTCTCGGAGCAGGACCTATCGAAAGAGATATCCTTCAATAAGTTTAAGTCAGAACTCAGCTTCCCCCAAGAGATCCTCATTTCCTCGTCAGGTTCGTCGTCCCACCCCATCTCTTGTTCCCATGTTTTCCGCATGAGAAGACGGTCTCTGATGGTAACAGGAAGAAACAGGGAAAATGGGTTAAAAAACTTGGCAATTTGAGAGAGAAGCTAATGTTTTGTTTTGGTTGTTAAAGAAATATCAAAGTCACTCAGTCTGATAGAGTCTGAAGCAGTATCGAAAAGATATTCCAGAACCCTTTCTTCCGGATTTTGGTGTGATGAATGTTTTCCCTCCGACTCTAAGAGTGTTCTAAGTTCAGGACTATTTGTGCTCCAAGAGCACAAATCAAAACCACTCTCGCTCATGCGAGTTGTAGTCTGATAAAATATGCCTGTTACAGTGTTGATCGAAGAATGAGTGAAGATAAAGTTGTCCATATAAAAATTGTGCTCCAGTAATGAAGAACAAAGATTAGGTGGATACTTTTTTGCGTGGTTTCGTATAACAGTACCGAGTATATAGGGGCTGACTGCCAGACCAAAGATTATGGATGTATATCGAAAGGTGTTCAGAACACTATTTTCTTCCCAGAAGAAACAGAACCTATTGCGATCCTCCTCCTCCTTCAGTCTAATTTGTAAAAAAGACTTCGATATGTCTTCCAGCACTACATACTTATTGGTTCTAAATTGTAGAAAGCAGTCTAAACGAAAGAAGAAAATCAGATCTAAACCGGGGTAGCAAGCCTGGTTAAGAGATGGACTATTCCTGACCCGAAGGCTGCAGTTCAAGACCGGCCTCACTTTGGTTGTCAACTGCTCGGAAGTCTTCACTACAGGGTGATTGAATACCCATATGTGCTTATGAAATTCCCTCGGAGATACCTGTATACGCTCGATGATTCCATCGGCCAGATACTGACGAAAAATGTCCCCATAAGTAGACTCGAGGTTTTGTGTTTGAAGACTTTGCTTTACTCGATGAAGAGCTGCCAGGGCCACTCGGTGGTTTGATGGTACCTCTTTTAGCACATCTTCGTACCACGGAATTTCTACATAATACCTTCCCTCCTCGAATCATATGCTCTCATGGAATCTGCGATTGAAGATGGTGTCAATGTAGCCTTGGTCGGCTTCCTCGTTGATGCCAATAGATTCCAATTTGTATAAGTTTTCGAGACTCACGTCCAGGTTTATATTAGGGTGTGTGTGAAGAAGAGGATCGAAGTAGGAAGGAGATGGATCTATAATAGAGTTGACGACTGTTTCGGGAATTTTATTTATAGACTGACGGAGAGAAAAGGTCAACTTTGATTGTCATAAAGACTCTTCCTCCTTTTGTTCACGAAAAGAATTAAAGTTGAAAATTGTGTCAATTTGAGAAAGTGTCAAAAAACTCTTGACAAGGCCGAAGGGTATGAAACCATGGCAGGACTCAATAGCACTTCCTCTCAAACAGTTGACAACTTTGAAATGTTTCATCAGGTAGAGTGAATCTATCCCCAGTAGACACCACATTTTCTACACTATCTTCATGGCGGCCTTTATAGTAGAAACGATCCGCAATCCTATATCCATTGTGCCTGATGTTATATTCGGCTCCCATTAACCCCCTTACCTCAAATTCGATGTTAAGACAAAGATCTATGAGCATGGGAACTTTGAAAGAAGAGTAACAACAGAGATTCAGATCCAAGTCTATGGAATGCAATGTTCTGGATTATTCTCCTAAAAACGTTTTAATTGTACTAGTGCTACTAGGAAGAGAAGACAAATCCACTCCTAACCTCTCCAGGACTCCATTATGACAGTAGCTCCTCTGGGAACCCAAATCAAGAAGAAAGCGTACCGCTACAATTTTATTTCATTTTTTTAGCTTAAGGGAAACAGTAG